>JAUNZO010001348.1:0-42656 GCA_031894775.1 Chloris gayana
TCAGTTACGTATTGCTATATCTCGGACGTAGCAACCATGGTCAATGATCATTTGGCCGTTGGGAGCTATGGGCCAAAAGGGGGAGCAAAAGGGACCCACAGCAGGTCGGCCGAACCCACCTCCTTGGTTCGGCCGAACTTCCATGACCGTTGCTCGGTCTGTCCTTTTCCCAACGGTCATATGCCCCTCCTAACGCTCAAAAACGGCTACTTCGTGAGCTATAAGTAGAGGTGGCCTCGGCCGTAGCTCTCTCCCCCTCTCACACTATCATTTCCACTCCTCACTCACTTCATTCTCATTACTCTCAAGTTTTCCATTGTCCTCACTTGCTCATTGCCTAAAAGTTCTGCATAAATCTTTTGCTCTTGGTGTGCTGTCTAGTTTTTGGTTTGATTTGTTTTTGTTTGGTTTTCTCGAGTTGCGATTTCTTGCTCACATGAACAACCGACGGTGTCGCTAATTTGATTTTTTCCCTCACATGACCCGTTCGGAATTTTTGTTCTTGCATTCTTGCTCTCTTTGTGTGCAGCCATGACCGGTGCCAAGAAGTCGTTCGGGTCAATCAAGAGGTCCTTGAGCTCACGCTCAAGTTCAAGCTCTTTACGTCGAAGCACCCGCGCACGCCCCGTAGTCGAGTCACCGCCAAGTTCACCACCACAAGTCGAGGAAGAAGGGCAAGAGGGCAACATCGAGCATCGTCTCCTCACCGACACCGACCTCGACTTAGTGGGCGAGAACGAGACGCGCACCTACACGCTTCTCCAACACCGTCTCTTTGCTCCTACGCGAGCATTTGACACGGAGCTGCTGCACAAAATAGGTATGGATGCTGAATTTGCTCAAGTATTTAAAGCCTTAGGGTGGACAGATTTTGCTAGTGTAAATGAGCCGGGTTCCCGCTTGCTTACACTTCAGTTTTTATGCACCCTACAAACGGTAGATGAAGGAATTTCTTTTCGGTTTTTCCGTGAATCCTACCGTTTGACTTGGAAAGAACTTAGCACTCTTCTTGGCTTTAATACTCGCTGCAATACCGACTTGGATGGTGCCCTTCCTCGCTTTCAAAGCATGCTTTTTGGGAAAGGATTACGGGTCTTCCTAGTTGCGTGCGACCTAGAACTAATCACATCCATCATCCTACCTTGCGTTTTATGCACATGTGGATTGCTATCACTCTTTTTCCAAGGAGTGATATTCGAATTGTGCGCGAGGATGAGCTAAAAATTCTTTTTGCTGCGGTCGATAAGATTAAGATTGCTCCCGTGAAAGCCATGATTTGCCAATGGATAGAAAATCTTGGGACGATAGGACCAATTGAATGTACCTCTCTAGTGACACGAATTGCCATGCGGGTGGGAGCTTTACATGATGCTAATGTTGAATACCTTGCTACACCTCGCTCTCTTATAAATAAAGATTATCTTATTCAAGGTCACTCTCTTAAGAATGGTCCGAACGATTCCCTCATATATTATTTTGTGGGATATGCAAACGAGTTTCGGTTACCTAACCCGGACCTTCGTTTGTATACTCTCAAAAATCTAACCATTGAGCTCCAAGAAGCGCAGCGGTCTCGCAGGAGTGTATCTTCTCGCAGGGGGCGCACAGATCGGAACAACCATCTACCTCCGAGATGCCCACACCGCACCCCACGACTCATGGCGAGCCGGGTACAGCCACCCCGGGTTTTCTCCCGGTGGATACCCAGCCCCGCCACCTCACATGGCCGGGGATCGGCGTGGCAAACTCCGGGATATGGCCCGGGGCTGTTTTCTCCACAACAACAATGGGAGGAACACTCCACCGACTCCGGATCAGCCCAAGGCTACAACTTTGTGCAGGAGATGAACAACCTCTCCTCACAAATGGGAAGACTCCAAACCACGGCGGAAGACACCGAGTATGCGCTCAACCAACACATCTTGCAAACTCATCAATGGCAAGAGCGCACCGACACCCAGCTCACCGCCCTCACCAACATGACTGAGCAACAACGAGCCGATCTTTTGGCTTACTTCCGTCACATGGGGTTCATTCCACCAAACCCATGAGCAAGAACAAGCTTGGGGGGCAGCACCCCCGCTAAGGTATCATGTATCGCAACTTGTATCCTTTATTGTCTCTTGTTTTTGCTTGTTCTTGCCTCTCATATGAAAAACAAAATAAAAATGATAAAACTAAAAAGAACAAAAAGAAGTAGCTTAGTTCCCTTTTATACGCTGCAAGTATGTTGCTAGTCTTTCTATGTTGAGATGATGAATAGTTGCTCTGTTTTATTTCTCTCATGTGCCTAGTCTATAATTTAGAACTCTCCTAGTTTTGAGTTTGGTGGCTAGCAAAACTTGCTTAGAACCTGAAACTTGTGGGCTGCACATGCTTGAGCTGCACCTAAGTTGTTGTGAGATGATGATATGGTAAAAAGAGCTGCTATGATCTTGTCCTAAGTTGAGCTTAAAATCTCCGGAATTCTGTTCCCAAAAATTGCAAAATCTATAAGTTCCCAAGTGATGATAAATTCCTACCAAAGCCATATGCAAATTTCCCTTGAAAACCTTACTCATTTGCTACTTGTTACTTCATTGAGCTTTATCAAAATTGTGTGACCCTAGTGAGATGCTTTTCATACTCTCATGATCAAGATCACGTACACACTCCACCTCATATGCTACACTTCTACACCGGAAGTTAGCAACATGTCATGCCATCCACCCAAAATAAAGACACTCCTCACATTTTATCACCTCTCTTAAAATATCAAAAGAAGGCATGGCTATGCAAAAGAAAAGAAAATAAGGCTCACAAAAGATGAGCAAGAAAAAGATGCTGCTCTCATTTCGAGCATGGAAAAAGAAAGAAGAAAAGATAGCCATGCCCAAAATCCAAAATAAAAAGAGGTGAAACAAAAAGAGGAGTAGTCAAATACACCACCACCATCATCTTCACACTTGCACATCTTGATCTACGATTGTATGACTTGCTATCTCCATGGATCCACTCTTTTGGTTTCGCAAAAATATGAATGCAAGTATGCCTCATTTCATACCCTACCTTGAGCTCCACAAAAGCCTATTAGATGTAGGATGAGGCAATACACATGCCTTGGTGAGGAATATAAACACCATTAGAGCGATTCGAGAGCATCACTTGTGGAACGTGGTTTTACTTGAAAAAAAAAAAAAAAAAATATTTTTTGAAAACGTCCGGAGAATAAAAAGCAAGACAAGGGAAGAGAAAATAAATGCTCTATACACCGTTCTCTCTCTCAACCGCCCAAGGTAAAGTGAAAAGCACAAAGCCCCATGAGGACTAAGGGGAAGGGTGAGTTACCATTGCCAACTTATTCAACTCAAGGATGAGTATCTTTGTTATACACTTGGTACCTTTGAGAAGTAGGCATTGTAGCAACTCCCGATCAACAACCTAAAGTTCTACTACTTGCTCCGGACGAGCAAGGGGTAAGCTTGGGGGGCTTGTTGACGGTCGTTACTGACCAATTTCGACCGTCAATTAGTCAAATAAATGAGAAGGACTAGGCATGTCTTGCATGCATTTTACTTAGAAATAACCTAGTTCCACGTGTACCTCTAGATTTTTAGTGTGCAGGTGGAAAATGATGAATTCCGTGCCCCGAGGCGACAAATCAACACTTTTACAAAACTTCCACTTCGCCGCGGGAATCAACTCCAAGATAAAAGGCCAACGACCACGAAATCCAACACAAATAAGGCCTCACGCACCTGGATCAAAGACCAACATCCAGTGGGGAGCCAACCGCCAAAGCCCAGCCTCAGAGGGGCCGGTGGCAGTTCGGCCGAACCAACAAGGCGGTTCGGCCGAACCGTCATGGTGGCCCCCCGGCCCACTTTTCTCCGGCGGTTTGCCCACCGCCTCCGGAGGTCGGTTCCACGCGCATTAAATGCCACCGACCTACGAAACCGCCTCCAGGAGCCGACCTTTCAAGCCTATATAAGGAGGGGTACCCCCCCTCCTTAACACACACAACAACACAAGGATCATTCTCTCCTCACACTAGAAGTTTAGAGGCTTTCTAGGTAGTGCTAGGCTTAGTAGTGGGCTGCCTCATTGCTCCCAAAGTCTTGTGGAGAATTGGGTATAGCTCTTGTATCCTCTCTTTATGAGACTTGATCATTCATCTATGGAATACTTTCGTTCATATCCTTGTCATGAGCTTTATAGAGTAATCATGATCTTGTTTGATCGTTCATCGTTCGTTCATATAAGTTCGTCGTTCGTTCTTCGTTCTTCATTAATAGAAGATGAACTCATATCGAATGTTCTTCGTTCGTTCATACTTGATCACCGATTACTCCCGATCTTACTTGATTAATTGCCGTTCGTCGCTCATTCTTGAGCGACGAACGCCTTTGCATGACTTAGTGCTAGCTTTGATCCTTTCGTCTAGCTTATGCTAGTTAGGCTAGTGTTCTTATGAATAGGCTTCGGGTTCATCGTCCCGCAAGGGTGCTCTAGATTTACCACCATGTCGGTGCCTCGAGGGATCTAGAGTTGTGGTTAGTGACGCCGGCATGGTGTCGGGGTTATCTACCCACCGTTGAATGTGCTTCGTGTCCCACGGTTTGTAGAGGTAGGTGACAAGAAGTGACAGCCTTGTCATCCAAAGTAATCCTCCACGTTCGGGCATGGCATAGGAGTCTAAAAGCCGGAGTCGCGAGGCGCACCTCGCGTAAGACGGATCTCCCGATGATGCCTAGGCATTAGACGCTTGCTTGCGCTTGCATGATCTTGGATGTTAGGTAGAAGCTGCGCACTCATATGAATGTTGTATCATTAGGAGTAGTGGTCTCGCTAGTCTAGTTTAGCTTTATCTAGGATCGCCTCTATCCCTTTTATAAGAGAATGCATCGCCTTGGTGTGTGTCACACTATCCTCAACTTATTGCTCCTAACCCCTCGCATTGGAATGTGAATACTTCATCATTCTTTTGTAACACCATGAACATAAGTACTCTTATCAACCATGTCTTCCTTTGGGAAAATATAAATACGATACCCTTGAATACTCTCGGGTGAAATGCTACAACGGGTTATCCGTCCGCTTGCGGATATTCATGACCCACCTTATAATACATATCTAGTACTTGTACCGGATGTGGATTATTTGGTTAAATAGTGCAAGTGACTTAAACCCTTGGCTCTCCCGCGGTCACGTGTTTCTTTCCGCGTGACCTTAAGAGATGCCAACACGGACGAAGCAATTCAAGCGGCCGAGAAGATGGCTACCGCAGCGCACGCCGATGTCGGCCCCATCGAGGATGACCTGTTGGTCATGGCCAACCTCGACTCCATGCTGGCCCGTGCACTATCTGCCGTCCAAGACTTCTTGTCTCGTGCCGAAGCCGTCGATTATGCTTAGATTTAATAGGACCTTGAACAAAAATTCGTTATAAATATTTTTTGCACTAAGGGCGATATATAATCATATCGGCCATCCGAAGACGATGTTTAAAACATCGGCTAATTTATCGGTGGCTAAGGGCGATACTCTCGATATCGGCCGTCTCAAGGCGATGTGCATCGACATCGACTGTAGTCTCTTTTAGGCCGAACACTATGAGTTAATCCAAATACTAGGATAATACCGTTTCAAATACTTCCCGTTAAGTGCTCGGCCGAATTCTTCTCCCGCTAACTCTTTCAAAATATATGCGTTACCCGGTGCCGATCGGCTAATCAAATAAGGTCCTTCCCAATTAGGTGACCATTTACCAAACCGATTGTCTTTCACACCGATCGGCATCCTAAGCTTCCGGACCAAATCGCCCTCTTTAAACTGTTTCGCACAACCTTCTTATCATAATGGCGGGCAACCCTCGCCTTATTCTCGCTCTATTTTTTCCAATGCATCTAGCCGATTTTGAACTACATCTTCTAATTCATCCATCATTAATCCGTAGTATTGATCGGCCGAAAGCTTTTGTTGCAATTCAATCCTCCTGGAGCCGATAGCTGTCTCCCATGGCGATACGGCTTCGTGCCCATATACAAGTTGATACGGCGCGACTTGCATGGCCCCATGCCGTGACATACGATAAGCCCACAAAGCGTCCATCAATTTCATGTGCCATTTACGAGGATACTCCTCGTATTTTCCGCTTGATCAACTTGATCGGACTCTTGTTTGCCGCTTCAGCTTGGCCATTGGCTTGGGCATAATACGGCGATGAATTAATCAACTTAATCCCCATCTCTTCAGCAAAAGTTTGAAATTCGTCCGACGTGAATATTGATCCTTGATCTCGTCGTGATTGTTTCCGGAATCCCAAATCTATAAATGATATGTGTTGACGGTTCTTATGGTCCAATTTTACCGTCAACATGTTGCATCTTTTTGAATCAAACACCATCACCAAGAATAGACATAGGGATTATTTCTAACAAATTCCACTAGTATTGGTGAAATTATGAATGTAGGTGCAATTCATATGAAAACAGGGGAAAACATGCACGAAACATGGACTTTGCTATCGACGGATTTTCCCGGACTAAAGAATATAGTCCAAAAGCCCAAAACCACAAAACAGAGCCTCAACATCAAACCAAGCAAGTGGATTGGGCCGAGTACGCAGCCGGGGAAGGCACCGAGAGAAAAATCAAGCCCGGGGAGTCCGAGCCGGTTCGGCCGAACCACCCTAGTGGGTTCGGCCGAACCGACGAGTGGGCCCCCCGGCCCATCTTTCTCTGGCGGTTTGTCACCGACGTCCGGAGGTCGGTTCCACCTGCAATTAATGCCACCGACGTCCGGAACCGCCTCCAAGTTGCCGACCTTCCAAGGCTATAAATAAAGGGCTACACCCCCTCTCTCAACACACCACCAACATCAAGATACAAGACAAAACTCTCATCCTTAGGCCAAGGGCCTCTTGTATTTTAGTAGAATAGGAGAGAGGGCAAGGAAGAGGAAGGAGTGTTCCTCCCTTTTGTAAAGTGGAGTAGTATTTCCTTTTCTTTTACCTTGGCGTATAAACACTCTTTTTGGTGATTTATACGTGGTGATCTACTTATCTATCGTGACATATCTTTGTGTTAGACGTAATTCTTGTTATACTTGTTTACGGGATCATCGCTTCGCAAGAAGTACTCTAGCTTTCCGAACTCGGTTCTAGGCCGAGGCTAGAGTAGTGGTCAATAGCATAGACGTGGTGTCTAGGCCGGAGATCGCCTTTGTTTGCTGTGTGCCCCACGGTTTGTAGAGGTAGGTGGCAGGAAGTGACAGCCCTGTCATCCAAAGGAACCCTCCACGTTCGGGTACATAGTAGAGCTTTCGTAGACCGGAGTGGCTTAGCGGACCAAGCCTAAGACGGTGCCCGAAGTAAACAAGTCTAGCCTGCGTTCGTCTACCTTTAAAGGATAAATAGATAAGAGTCACCCTCTCGACCCTATTTTGCTACGTTGTCTTCGTTGTCCTTGGGTAAACTAACCTTGTTGCGAAATACTCTGTTCCTCGCGGATATAAATACGATACCTTGGAATACTCCCGGGTGAAGTGCTACAACGGTATTCCGTGCGCTTGCGGATTTATTCGTGACGTAAGAAATACCAACAAGCATTTCTGGCGCCGTTGCCGGGGAACGGTTGTTATCTTTGTAACAAATCAGGTTTGCCCTCGTAATCTATCTTACTTACCGTTCTGTTTTTATTTTTTTCCTTACATTCAAAATTTCACAAAAACATATCATGGAGTCACACCCAACCATCCAATCTTTCTCCACTCCACGGGGTGAACTCTTAGAGCCACCATCATCATCACAACCTATTTCTTCACCTGGCTATGAGTTCTCCCCGATTACATTTCGATGATTAGAGGTTTATCCTTTTCGGGTTTTAAACATGAAAATCCTTATGAACACTTGCGAGAGTTTGAACATTTGTGTTCATGCCGATTGATCCATGGCATGACACAAGAAACATTGAAGTGGAAGTTGTTTCCCTTCTCTCTCAATGAGAAGGCGAAGCAATGGTACACTTACACCGCTAAGAGAGTGAACGGTGATTGGAAAGAATTGCGAGACAAATTTTGTCTAGCATTCTTCCCCGTATCTCGTATCACTTCTCTACGAGCGGAAATAATAGGCTTTCGACAAGAAGAAAAGGAAACCTTAAGTGCGTCATGGATTTGGTTCTGTTCTCTAACGGACTCCGGACCAGAATTATTGCTCCCCGAACCCGTTTTATTACAACACTTTTATTCGGGATTGAGCAACGATACCGCACTTTATCTTGACACGGCCGCGGGTGGATCTTTTTCTCATAAGACCATAGCGGAAGCACACGAACTTTTGGATCGAATTGTGGAAAACACACCTTTTTCCGCCGACTTACTCGTAGAGCCGGAGTCGAAGATGAGGAACTCGTTGTGCAAGAGACACAACACTTGGTGCCCATGATGGAGCACCTAGCACTCGAGTCCTCATCTAACAAAAGAACAATGATAGAGGAAGATGAACCTCTTGATTTCCCATTTGAGTTCAAGGAAGAAATTTTTGAAGATTTTGGAAACACCTTGAACTACTCCTATCAAAAGAAACCAAGCACTCCCCGCACCAACCCCCGAACCTATTGAAAAATCTCTTCTCTTAAAAATTGTTCGGAAGTTGACGAGCAATTATGAGCGATGAATGGTTGATGGAAAACGAACTTTCTTCGGAAGTTCTTCAACTTGATCATCCTAGATCAACCATTCGTGGCTCAATTCGGGGAGTAATGGTAGATGTTCTCTATAATCCTCTAGTAGGTGCCAACATCATGTCCGAATCTTTTGCTTCAACTTTATTTGGAAACGAGACATGGGCACCTTCGACAAACTCCTTAAAGCCCCACCGGGGCAATTTTTTGAGAGTTTGGGGATCATTAGAGATGTTTGCATTAAGCGTAATGAAGCAGAGGTTTCCTTGGACTTTCACGTTTCGAATCCTGGATTTCGATGTTTTGGTCGGTCATCCCATAGAAAAGCTTTTCTTAGGGATATCACCTTCGAGAACCTTAGACTTCACCCTCGGCAAGAAAACTTTTTCTCTTCCTATCATTCATGCACAAAACTCTTTTGCCGAGGAGCCGCTTGTGGAAGAAGAATGCATGGAGGAGGTTATGGCAATTTTTCCTCATGAAAACCCCGAATCATCCTTGGATGAAGATGCTCTTGATTTCATTTTAGAAGAGGATGATTCGGCGGAAACTTTTGAGCTGCCCGAAACTTTTACACCTACGCCACCTCCCGTAGAGCTCAAAACTCTTCCACCGGGCTTGCGCTACGTTTTTCTTCACGGAAATCCCGAAACCCCTGTCATCATAAGTGACAAGCTTTCGGAGGAGGAAACTGCAAAACTCTTAGCCGTGCTAGAAAAACATCACTCCGTTTTTGGGTACTCGCTTGGAGACCTCAAGGGAATCAGCCCTGCTCTTTGCACCCCGTATGGCGATGCATGGCACTTCTCAATGATTCGTGTGCTCTCGGGGTAGTGTAATTTAACCGAGCTCCAGCCAAGGTTTTGCTTGCATAGGAGATTGCATGATGCTTTTTATCTCTAGTTTGGCCAAGAACAGCCCCCACAAGCAAAATCACTAGCATCACACATTATCTCAAAAGGCAACGTCCAATCGGGGGTTGGATAATTGGCGCTCGAGATGAGTGCATTCTTAAGGGTAGTGAAAGCAATCATGCATTCATCAAGAAACTCAAAGGGTGCATCCTTCGCAAGCAGATTTGTAAGGGGTCTAGCAATTTGAGAGAAATCTTTGATAAACCGACGATAGAACCCCGCATGTCCTGCAAAGCCGCGAATGCCCCTAACATTCACAGGAGGTGGAAGCTTTTCTATAACTTCTAATTTAGCTTTGTCCACCTCTATCCCCCTTTCAGTAAATCAAATGCCCCGTAACTATGCCTTCTCTAACCACGAAATGGCATTTCTCTCAATTGAGCACTAAATCATTTTCTTGACAACGTTGCAAGACTTTGTCTAAATTTTCTAAACAATGATCGAAGGTTTTTCCATAAACAGAGAAATCATCCATGAATACTTCCATAATCTCTTCGATCATGTCGAAAAGATAGACATCATGCAACGTTGAAAAGAAGCAGTGCATTGCAAAGCCCAAAAGACATTCGTCGATAGGCGTAAGTTCCATAGGGGCATGTGAAAGTGGTTTTACTTTGATCGTCGGGATGGATGGGGATTTGATGATATCCTGAATACCCATCAAGGAAACAAAAGAAAGAATTATTTGCCAGCCTGCTCCAACATCTCATCGATGAAGGGCAGCGGAAAATGATCCTTCTTTGTAGCCTTGTTAAGTTTTCGGTAATCTATGCACATCCTCCATCCCGTGACGGTGCGTTGAGGGATCAACTCATTTTTGTCATTATGGACGACCGTCATTCCTCCTTTCTTGGGTACAACCTGCACTCGGACTCACCCACTCGCCGTGTGGAACAGGATAGATAATGCCAAGCATGTAAAAGTTTTAAGACCTCCTTTTTAACGACCTCCCGCATCGCATTGTTCAACCTCCTTTGAGGTTCCCTAGATGGTGTACTATCGGGGTCTATGGGAATGCGATGGGTGCAAAGAGCAGTGGCTGATTCCCTTGAGGTCTCCAAGCGAGTACCCAAAAACGGAGTGATGTTTTTCTAGCACGGCTAAGAGTTTTGCAGCTTCCTCCTCCGAAAGCTTGTCACTTATGATGACAGGGGTTTCGGGATTTCCGTGAAGAAAACGTAGCGCAAGCCTCGGTGGAAGAGTTTTGAGCTCTACGGGAGGTGGCGTAGGTGTAAAAGTTTCTGGCAGCTCAAAAGTTTCCGCCGAATCATCCTCTTCTAAAATGAAATCAAGAGCATCTTCATCCAAGGATGATTCGGGGTTTTCATGAGGAAAAATTGCCATAACCTCCTCCATGCATTCTTCTTCCACAAGCGGCTCCTCAGCAAAAGAGTTTTGTGCATGAATGATAGGAAGAGAAAAAGTTTTCTTGCCGAGGGTGAAGTCTAAGGTTCCTCGAAGGTGATATCCCTAAGAAAAGCTTTTCTATGGGATGACCGACCAAAACATCGAAATCCAGGATTCCGAAAACGTGAAAGTCCAAGGAAACCTCTCGCTTCATTACGCTTAATGCAAACATCTCTAATGATCCCCAAACTCTCAAAAATTGCCCCGGTGGGGCTTTAAGGAGTTTGTCGAAGGTGCCCATGTCTCGTTTCCAAATAAAGTTGAAGCAAAAGATTCGGACATGATGTTGGCACCTACTAGAGGATTATAGAGAACATCTACCATTACTCCCCGAATTGAGCCACGAATGGTTGATCTAGGATGATCAAGTTGAAGAACTTCCGAAGAAAGTTCGTTTTCCATCAACCATTCATCGCTCATAATTGCTCGTCAACTTCCGAACAATTTTTAAGAGAAGAGATTTTTCAATAGGTTCTGGGGTTGGTGCAGGAGTGCTGGTTTCTTTTGATAGGAGTAGTTCAAGGTGTTTCCAAAATCTTCAAAAATTTCTTCCTTGAACTCAAATGGGAAATCAAGAGGTTCATCTTCCTCTATCATTGTTCTTGTGTTAGATGAGGACTCGAGTGCTAGGTGCTCCATCATGGGCACCAAGTGTTGTGTCTCTTGCACAACGAGTTCCTCATCTTCTCGACTCCGGCTCTACGAGTAAGTCAGCGGAAAAGGTGTGTTTTCCACAATTCGATCCAAAAGTTCGTGTGCTTCCGCTATGGTCTTATGAGAAAAAGATCCACCCGCGGCCGTGTCAAGATAAAGTGCGGTATCGTTGCTCAATCCCGAATAAAAGTGTTGTAATAAAACGGGTTCGGGGAGCAATAATTCTGGTCCGGAGTCCGTTAGAGAACAGAACCGAATCCATGACGCACTTAAGGTTTCCTTTTCTTCTTGTCGAAAGCCTATTATTTCCGCTCGTAGAGAAGTGATACGAGATACGGGGAAGAATGCTAGACAAAATTTGTCTCGCAATTCTTTCCAATCACCGTTCACTCTCTTAGCGGTGTAAGTGTACCATTGCTTCGCCTTCTCATTGAGAGAGAAGGGAAACAACTTCCACTTCAATGTTTCTTGTGTCATGCCATGGATCAATCGGCATGAACACAAATGTTCAAACTCTCGCAAGTGTTCATAAGGATTTTCATGTTTAAAACCCGAAAAGGATAAACCTCTAATCATCGAAATGTAATCGGGGAGAACTCATAGCCAGGTGAAGAAATAGGTTGTGATGATGATGGTGGCTCTAAGAGTTCACCCCGTGGAGTGGAGAAAGATTGGATGGTTGGGTGTGACTCCATGATATGTTTTTGTGAAATTTTGAATGTAAGGAAAAAAATAAAAACAGAACGGTAAGTAAGATAGATTACGAGGGCAAACCTGATTTGTTACAAAGATAACAACCGTTCCCCGGCAACGGCGCCGTAAATGCTTGTTGGTATTTCTTACGTCACGAATAAATCCGCAAGCGCACGGAATACCGTTGTAGCACTTCACCCGGAGTATTCCAAGGTATCGTATTTATATCCGCTAGGAACAGAGTATTTCTGCAACAAGGTTAGTTTACCCAAGGACAACCAAGACAACGTAGCAAAATAGGGTCGAGAGGGTGACTCTTATCTATTTATCCTTTAAAGGTAGACGAACGCAAGCTAGACTTGTTTACTTCGGGCACCGTCTTAGGCTTGGTCTCGCTAAGCCACTCCGGTCTACGAAAGCTCTACTATGTACCCGAACGTGGAGGGTTCCTTTGGATGACAGGGCTGTCACTTCCCGCCACCTACCTCTACAAACCGTGGGGCACACAAGAAACAAAGGCGATCTCCAGCCTAGACACCACGTCTATGCTATTGACCACTACTCTAGCCTCGGCCTAGAACCGAGTTCGTAAAGCTAGAGTACTTCTTGCGAAGCGATGATCCCGTAAACAAGTATAACAAGAATTACGTCTAACACAAAGATATGTCACGATAGATAAGTAGATCACCACGTATAAATCACCAAAAAGAGTGTTTATACGCCAAGGTAAAAGAAAAGGAAATACTACTCCACTTTACAAAAGGGAGGAACACTCCTTCCTCTTCCTTGCCCTCTCTCCTATTCTACTAAAATACAAGAGGCCCTTGGCCTAAGGATGAGAGTTTTGTCTTGTATCTTGATGTTGGTGGTGTGTTGAGAGAGGGGGTGTAGCCCTTTATTTATAGCCTTGGAAGGTCGGCAACTTGGAGGCGGTTCCGGACGTCGGTGGCATTAATTGCAGGTGGAACCGACCTCCGTACGTCGGTGACAAACCGCCGAGAAAGATGGGCTGGGGGCCCACTCGTCGGCTCGGCCGAACCCACTAGGGTGGTTCCGCCGAACCGGCCCGGACTCCCCGGGCTTGATTCTTCTCTCGGTGCCTTCCCCGGCTGCGTACTCGCCCAATCCACTTGCTTGGTTTGATGTTGAGGCTCTGTTTTGTGGTTTTGGGCTTTTGGACTATATTCTTTAGTCCGGGAAAATCCGTCGATAGCAAAGTCCATGTTTCGTGCATGTTTTCCCTCGTTTTCATATGAATTGCACCTCGCATTCATAATTTCACCAAGACTAGTGGAATTTGTTAGAAATAATCCCTATGTCTATTCTTGGTGATGGTGTTTGATTCAAAAAGATGCAACATGTTGACGGTAAAATTGGACCATAAGAACCGTCAACAATATGCTCCTTAACAAACGTTATCACGTCAGCCGTAGAAACTTTGCGATAGGGTGCCGCTTCAACCCACTTTGTGAAATAATCTGTAACTACCAATATGTATTGATGTCCTTTGCTTGACGCTGGATTTATCCGGCCGATCATATCCATGGCCCAGCTCTCCGAACGGCCAAGGTTTGATTACTCGGATTCATGGCCGATGCAGCGCCTCTCGTATAGGCCCGAATTTCTGGCAATCTTGGCAACTTTTATAATATTTGAAACAATCGGCCAACATTGTCGGCCAGCAATAACCAGCTCGCCTTAGCAGCCACTTCATTTTATGGGCCGATTGATGCGTTCCGCAAATCCCATCATGTACTTCGCTCATTACCACTTTGGCTTCGGTATCATCAATACATTTGAGAAGTACCCCATCAATTGTCTTGAAAAATAATTGATCATTCAACAAGACATACTTCAAGGCTTTATATCTTATCTTCTTATCTCGTAGGTTGGGATGGATTGCTCAAAAAATTTCGAATTTCCGTGCGCCAATCGGCCTTTTCAATATCAGCTATTTCCAAGCTATTTCCGGCGAGCCGATATCCGGATGCTAGTTGAGCCAAGTTATTTGCTTCAAAGTTCTGCTCTCTTGGTATATGGCTGATTTTAACACACTTGAATCTTTCCATCAACTTCTGGCACTTTTCATGATATTGCAACAATATTTCGTCTTTACACTCATACTCATCGGCCAGCTGACTTACGACCAATAAAGAATCGCCGAAAATTTCCACAAAATCAGCCCCGGCATCGATGAGTAACTCTAGTCCTTTTAATACCGCCTCATATTCGACTTGGTTGTTGGTGTGCGCCTCTACCGTAATAGAGTATCCACGTACTGCCCCCGAGGCGACACAACAACCAAGCCGATTCCGCTTCCTTCCTTGCAAATTGAACCATCAAAGAATACCGTCCATGGCACCGGTTCAACGTATCCGGCCGAGTGCTCACCGTGCTGCACTATTAAATCAGCCAATACTTGTGCTTTTACCGCTTTGGCCGATTCATAGCCTAGATCAAATTCCGCAATTGCCAACATCCATTTGCCCAACCGGCCTTTGGGGACCGGGGCCGATAGCATATATTTTACGACATCGGCCTGGCAAACCACAAGTGCACTCTTCGGCCAACGTGATAATGCCTTAGTTTTGTACATGAAAAATACGTACAGAGACATAACCTTTCCACCTCTCGGATACCGTGTTTCGCATCAATCAATTTGCGGCCGAGATAAAATATAACCCGCTCTTTTCCCTCCTCGTTCTTGAGTCAACGCCGAGCCGATGCACCTATCATCGGCCGATAAATATAACTTAAAGGATGTGCCCGACTTTGGCGGAACCATCACCGGTGGGGACACCAAATACTTCTTGATATCTTCTAAAGCCTTTTGATGGATCGGCTCCCACCGAAATTCTTGATTGGCCTTGAGCTTTAATAATGGCGTAAATACATCAAGTCGACCGGACAAGTTTGAGATAAACCGCCTAATAAAATTTATCTTGCCGATCGTGGACTGGAGCTTCGTCTTGTTCGTTGGTGGTTCCAGCTTTCGGATAGATTCAATACTTTTAGGGCCGACTTCAATTCCCTTTTCATGCACAATAAACCCTAGAAATTGCCCAGCCGAGACACCAAACGCACACTTGAGCGGATTCATCTTCAAGCCGTATTGTCTTGTTCTCTTCAACACTTCTCTCGAGATCAGCCACATGACTCCCAACCGATTTTGATTTCACCATGACATCATCAATATAAATTTCCACCAATCGGCCGATCAAATCGTGATATATAAAATTCATGGCTCTCTCGATATGTAGCACCAGCATTCTTTAGCCCGAAGGTCATGACAACCCACTCATATAGTCCCAACGCTCCAGGGCACCCGAACGCCGTCTTCGGTATATCCTCTTCGGCCATAAAAATCTGATTGTACCCAGCATTTCCATCCATAAAGCTCAAAATTTTGTTGCCGGCGGCTGCATCAACTAACAAATCGGCGTTTGGCATTGGGTACTCATCTTTCGGGGTTGCTTTATTCAAATTTCTGAAGTCAATGCAGACCCGCATCTTTCCATTTTTCTTTTCCACCGGCACGATATCGGAAACCCACTCCGCATATCGGCATGGCCTAATGAAGCCGGCTTCATATAATCTAATAATCTCCTCTTTGACGGCTTCATAATACCTAGGGTCAATTTTCCGAGCCCCCGCTTATATGGCCGATATCCGGGTTTGGTGGGCAACCGATGTTCAACGATCGATCGGCCGAGTCCAGGCATCTCGCTATAATCCCAAGCAAAACAATCTTTAAATTCTTCCAATAAGGCCACTAATTCATCTCTTACTTCTTTACACAATTTCTTGCTAATATATGTCGGCCGAGGCTTGTCTCCATCCCCTATATCTACTTCTTCTAACTCGTCGGCCGACACAAAACCGTGACCTAGTTTCCCATCTTCTGTTTCGTTAATCGGCCGACTCATCATATCCTCAATCCGTGTATCGATCGGCCGATTATCCGCCAATTCTCCCGTGGGGCCCATCGGAGCAGCCGGGGTACCCGACCCCCGGTCACAATAACTCCGTCGTCTGTAATGTTTATGGCCTCCGCATCCCAATATGTGCCCGATAAACAAGGCAAGCTCTCCAGCACCGGCAAACTCGAAATCGGCGGTTGCAATGGTTACGGACTTATCGGCCCGCACGATTTCAACCTTGTTGCCGACCCATTGAATCAAACACTGGTGCATGGTCGATGGGATGCAACAATTGGCATGAATCCAGCCTCTCCCCAACAAAGTTGTGTATGCACCTTTCCCGTCGATGATGAAAAAAGTGGTGGGTATGGTTTTGCTGCCCACAGTGATCTCCATTATTGCGGCCCCACGCACATCTTGGCTTCTCCCGCCGTAATCCTTGAGCGTCAGATTAGCCTTCATCATTTCTTCTCGGCGTCTTCCCAAGCTTGCGGTACGTGGTAATCGGCATGACATTAACCGCCGCTCCTCCGTCGACCAACATTTTCCTCATCGGCGACCCGTTGACGTAACCGCTAATATACAATGCCTTGAGATGCAAATGATCGTAGTTGATCGGCTTATCAAATACCGCCGATTCCGGCGTCCAAAGAATTTCCGAAGTATCCCCAACCGGTTCTTCTTCACCGAATTCTCATCGGCCAATCCGACAATCTCGGCATCGTGGACATCATATTCACCGCGGCTTCAGCTTGGACCACCCGAGACCGCACTTTCGGCCTCCATTCCCTCTTGGGCTTGGGCTCATCATCTTGGTCATCTCTATGATGCCGTTTACCCTTGATTTCTCGACAACGCATTCTTTGAAGCCTTCTCTTTTGGGTTTTGCCGAGCAAACCACCGGGGCACCACTGTCCTTCGTTCTCGGTTTGGTCATCTCTCAAACCTTCATGGTATTGGTAATCGACTCTTCTTCATCATTGATTGGCCCCACCGATCGTGAACGGAGGTTCTCTTTGGCACTATGTATCTTCGCTCATCATATCCGTGATCATAGCCGATCGCTCTTCCGGGGGCCGATTGTTGTAATTCGTAGTTGCGATCAATCGGCCGTCCCCGGTAACTTGATGACCCGCCATCACGATACTCTTTCCGGCCAGTGCACTCGGGCAGTTCTCGATAGATGGAAGCTTCATGTTTTGGTCCCAGCAGCATCGAAAGAAAGGACAATCCCAGTGTGGGTCAAAATCCTCTCGGCGGATCACGCTTTGCCTCGTACCGCCGACTTTGATCGATAGATTCCTGTTCATGTGCCATCCGATCTCTTCCTTCCCTCTCTCTCTTCCTCTCATATCGGCGTATGAAACCAGCTGATCCACCGCCGATGGTATTGATGTACATCGCATTAGCCGGAAAGGGTGCCCATCAACTTTCATCTTCTTCTTTACATCACCTGCTCGCAACACCCCACTCGTCAACCGCCTTCCGGATCTCATCTCTCATAGCATAACAATCAACGGTGTTATGATGTGAATTTCCATGCCACTTGCACCACTTAGCCATTTTCTTCAATTCCTCCGGCGTAGGAATTTTGTGATGAGGGGAAAGCTGGATTTTCTTTTCCCGTAGCAGCTGATCAAATATCTCGTCGGCCTTGGATAAATCAAAATCATATTTTCTCTCCTTAGGATTGACATGTGGAGAAAATATCGGCCGTTTGTTATTAGTCCACTCAACTGCATTAATTCCCTCTTCATCATCTTCACCGTCGAAATCAGCATAAGCTACCCGATACCGCCGATTCCCGGTGAGTCGGAGATTCTCTTCCCGGCCAATCGCCCTTCGTGTCACTCGTGCTAGCCCATCAAACTCATGTGGGGTAAACTTTTCTTTGATGTTGGAGAATAGCCCCGCATAAGCAATTTCGGCCAACCGTTGCTCTGTCAGGTTCAGGTTGTAGCATCGTCCCCTCGCAGTCCCGAACCTCTCGTATATAATCAGCCTACCGATTCCCCGCTTTCGTTTCACCGCCATTAAATCGGACAAACTAAGCTCGGTGATGCCCGTGAAGAAGTACGAGTGAAACCTTTTCTCTAGATCAGCCCAACTCTGAATAGAACCAGGCGACAATGAAGCAAACCATGAAAAGGCCGATCCGTATAATGACAAGTGGGAATAGCCTAACCCGCAAAGCCTCCCGAGTAGATGCCTCACCAAGCCGTGCGTCATATCGGCCGATGTGCTCCATAGTTGATGTGTTATCTTGCCCGTAAAACTTGGAAAACTCAGGAATTTTATACTTATTGGGTAAAGCCACGGAATCCATCCAATCAGGGTAAGGTCGCCGATACAATGCACTCTTCTCTTTAGGCTTCAAATCGAACCGATCTTTCATCATATCGGCGATCTTAGCCATGAGGCTATTCATATCATTGGGTCCGACAGCTTGCTGATCCGGTCCCCGTCATATAAGCGGTGTTGGGCTGTCCCCCAATCGTGTGTATCAACCGGCTGTTCCCGGAAATCCCAGTGCCGTAGCCAAGAACAGTGTCTGCGGCGCGATTCCATAATTCATGGCCGATTGTATCGGCCGTCCGAGTCATGAACCCCCGTTCCCCACCCGATGCGGTTGGTCGTGGAATACCAGTATATCGGCCGTACTATAGTGGGTGAGTTCTCAATTCTACTTGGGCCGGTATTTGGTACATAGAAGAAATTGGGCTGCCGTGCCATCCGTGGGACCGCTGCCACATTGGTTGCTGCCCCCAACTCGAAGTCGGCTGTTGTACATCTTGTCCGTCGCCTTCTTCCGTTACCGACTTCTTGGGGCCACCGTCATCCTCTTTGCCCGGCTGGGTTGCACCGGTACTCGCATTTGCATTGTCCTTGCCAGGCCATAGGTGAGGTGGCATGCCGTACGAGGGCTGAATCCCTGCCCGCGGTGTGGTACTCGGAGGCTAATTCCCCGACTCGACCGTACAGGAGTGCCGAAAGGCCGAGTGTATGCAGGTCCGTAATACCCTTCAATGAACAGCCTCGCCATCAATTGTGTCCTTGATCAAATTCCCGATGGTGTTGGTCAACACGCCCGATTGATTGATTAGGGCCCGATGAACGGACGAGTTGACCATATCACCGAGCTGGTTGGCATCCGGCAGTCTCTCGGGCTTTGATTTGGTCTAGTTCTTCCGAATGCGTAATCCGAGGGAAGTCTCCTTTTGTGGCCACTCCGCCACGTGTCACCGTCGTGGCTTGAAAGTACTTTTTCATTGCTTCGGCCAGGTATTCCCGGTACTGCAGCTTTTGTTCTGTCGTCATCTTTCCCCAGTGCCGAAACCCCGTTATCATCGTAAACTTCTCCATGCCCTTTGCCATCCGTCCCGAGAGGAACCGGAACCAAAATCGGCCGATTTTCAGCATCGACCATTGGTGTTCCGTCCTCCCCGACAGCCTCGTATGTATGACATCTTGATCTTGGTTGCTTGCGTCCCACCGGGCGTGCCAAAAAGTGTGTTGACGTCAAAAGTCGCCAATACACCGTTGTCCGGAGAGTCCACCGAAACTCCGGCCGACGCAGAGTCCCGTGCTCCCAACGGACCGGCTCGGCTCGCCGATGTTCGTATGCGCCGGTGCGTGCGGATGGTTTTCCCGCAAACCAACAAAGACAATAAAAAGTGTAAAATTCCGGATCATCGGCCCGTATAGACCGATGTGCAGCCGTGGCCGATTATGGCGTAAGATAGACAAAATCGGCCATATACAGGGAACAGCACGGCCCATCCATTTATGTATTAAATGCTAGGCGAACGAACCGTGATACGAATGATACGGAATCGGCCGACGCTATAACATGCAATCGGTGGCTAGCAGCCGATTTCGTAGATAAGCGATCAAATCATTAAGACTTTGCAGGGATATATTATCGAATAAAACGTAAACAAGGCAATTGTCAATGAGATGTAACTAATTTGATAACAAGAAGATATTTTAAACATCAATCAGATCCGTGAATCGGCCGATTGGATATTCGGCCGATTCTGCCATTGATTATAGCAATGAATTATTTAGATCTATCTAAATGTATAATGATGATCAATAAAATCATACTAATAACTTAGATTCAAAAGCAGCTTTAACAGATTTGACACTAATTAAACATAAAACAGCTAATGAACGTGATAAGCAATCGGCTAAACACTCCGAAAGAACAAGTAAGACAAATACAATCACGCACATCCCAAATCGACCAATCGCTCCAACAGGACAAGTCAACCGATGGCACACGATCGGACCAGGTCTAACGGTCGCGCACGCCCGGCCGATTCGGGATAAGCGCAATCATAAACACCTTGACTATGAAAGTAAATCTACACCCTAGCCAATCGGCTGCATGCGCCTAGGACAAGTCAACTATCGCAAAGGCAAACACAGGACACGTCAACCGAATCGCACACATCGAATCGGCCAAGATGTAAAAGAATTCTCATAGTAGCTATCGTGACTCGAACGACCAGATCCGAGCCAATCGGCGTTGGGAGCAAAGGCTGGAACGGGGAGGCAGGACAAGTCAGACTACCTCCACCACGAGCCCGGACCAGGTCAACTTGACTCATCCCGCCGATACTCACTACGCCGATCGGGAACAGATCTAGTCGCCGGATAAATAGCAATTAAGCCATCTAATTACGAACAATGCGCCGAGAACTAGACAACATAATTACCTTGTCAAGCCAACTTGTCGTCGACCGGAGCCCCGAAGATCCCCGCGCGAAAACAAGTAAAGACTTGACAGAAAATTAGGGTTTGGCGATGCGCCGAAAATTGTATTGGATGTGAATCGAGTTTACATGTTACATCCGAGTATGTATTTATACTCGGCGCAAAGAATCCTACTCGGACCCTCTTCGGGCCGATTTCCTAACCGACTAGGATCTTTCCCAAAATTAAACTATTATTTCTAATTTTACGACGTGGGCCAGGCCCATCAATGTTATGCTCTTCTCGTTGGCGTCCGCGCACGATTCCCGGGAGGGACGCGCCTTTACTCGCCCAAGCGGCCGTCGGCCTTCTCGCCCACCGGCCCTCTTTTGACCTATAGTCGCCGACAATGGGTCCCTTGGTCAAAAACCGGCGTCAACGAAGCTCCTCTTCGACGTCGCAGACATCGGCCTCCCCTACAACGCCATCATTGGGAGACCCGGCATCAACCGGTTCATGGCTATCCCGCATCACGCGTTCCTCACGCCGAAGATGCCGGGCCCGAAGGGTGTCATCGTGGAGAGGGCGGATGCCGTCAAAGCAATGGCTTGTCTCGAGGACATATTGGCGGCCGAGATGGCGGCAGAAGAGGACATCGGCACGAAGAGAGCGCGCGACGCCCGGAGAAGCCCGCTGCGCAATCCAGCCCCAAACGGGCGAAGCTTTCGGCTCCGGGAGAGGTATCTACCAAGAAGGTCTCACTCGGGGGCTCGGAGGACAAGACCACCACCATCGGTGGCGACCTCGACCCGAAATAGGAACTCGCGCTCATCACCTTCCTCCAAGCAAACAGTGACATCTTTGCCCGGCATCCTTCGGACATGCCGGGCATACCCGGGAGGGTGATTGAGCACCAACTCAAGGTCGACCCCGCCGCAAGACCCGTGAAGCGGCGGGCAAGGCGCCAAGCCCCCGAGCGCGAGGACTTCATCCGGGCCGAAGTCAAGAGGCTACTGGAAGCTAAGTTCATCCGGAAGTCACGCACCCGACGTGGCTTGCCAACCCGGTGGTCGTGCCCAAGAACAACGGCAAGATGCGGATGTGCGTGGACTACACCGACCCGAACAAGGCTTGCCCGAAGGATCCGTTTCCGTTGCCTCGGATAGATTCCGTAGTAGACTCCACGGCAGTCGCGACCTGCTTTGCATGTTAGATGCGTACTCCGGATACCACCAAATTTGTATGGCTAAGGAGGACGAGGAGAAGACTCGCTTTCATGACTCCCGCAGGGAGCTTTTGCTACGTGAGCATGCCTTTCGGCCTCAAAAACGCGGGCCCCACGTTCCAACGGGCCATGCGCTTAACCCCGGACTCGCAAATCGGGAGGAACGTGGAGGCGTACGTCGACGACTTGGTCATTAAGAGCCGCAAGGCACCGTCTCTCCTGTTCGACTTAGAGGAGACCTTCTCCAACCTCGCGCCGCAACCGGGTGAAGCTCAATCCGGAGAAGTGCGTCTTCGGCGTACCGGCAGGGAAGCTACTCGGCTTCCTGTTCTCGCACCGCGGGATCGAAGCAAACCCGGAGAAGATCCGGGCCATCGAGGAAATCCGCCCCGAGGCGGCTCAAGGACGTCCAACGCCTAGCCGGGAGCATGGCGGCCCTTGGCCGATTCATTTCACGCCCAGGCGAACGCGCTCTCCCGCTGTTCAAGCCGATGAAGAGGACGGACAAATTCGAATGGACCCGGGAAGCCGACGAAGCTTTACAAGACCTCAAGCGCTACCTGTCCTCCGCACCCGTTTTAGTCGCCCGGAACCGGGTGAGCCGCTGCTCCTATACATAGCGGCTAACCCGCAGGTGGTCGGCGCGGCTCGGTGGTCGAGCGGCCGGAGCGAGCACCTCGCGGCTCTCGGCGAACCAGCAAGCGCGGGTGCCTTGACGGCTCGAAGGCGGCGGACCAACCGGACCCGGGGCTCCACCCGCGACCGGCTCGTAGGTGCTCGGAGCACCCGGGTGGGGCACTCGGAGCGGTCCCCAAGCACAACAACTACCGCGGACGGCGCGGCTCCCCGCCTTCGCCCGGGGCTCCGGCTCCGACCTTGTCGCATGATTTGGCCGAAGCCGGGACCACGACCGGAAAAACAAGGATGGATGCGTTGATCCCACCCCGCCCGGGGCTCCGGCTCCGACCATGTCTCGCATTGAGGGCGGGGCGGGATCTGCACCAACCACGGCCGACGACAACGACCGTACCGACGCCGCATCACCCGGGGCTTCGGCCCCGACTACCACGACGAGCGAGAGCGAGCCGGGGCCCGTGCCCCGGAGGCCGAACCTCGCACCCGGCGCATTCGGCGCCCGGTGTATTTCATCGCCGAGGTTTTGCGGGACGCCAAGATCCGGTACCCACAGCACTCGAAGATGCTCTACACGGTGCTCATCGCGTCCCGAAAGCTGCGACACTACTTTCAAGGCCATCCCGTCCGGGTGGTGACTACGGCGCCATTGGAGACCATACTCGCGCAACAGGGAGGCGACCGGACGAGTGGCCAAGTGGGCCGTGGAGCCGGGGGAGTTCGACTTGTCCTTCCTCAAGCACCCACATCATCAAGAGCCGGGCTCTAGCCGAGTTCATCGCCGAGTGGACGCCCACCCCGGAGATCGAGCGGGAAGAACTTAGCACCCGGCTGCAGCGAGCACGACGCGCCCGGCGACTACCGGACGATGTTCTTCGACGGCTCCCTCACCCTCAACGGTGCGGGAGCAGGGGTACTACTCGCTGTCACCAACCGGCGACGAGCCGCGCTACGCGGTCCAGCCTACACTTCCGGTGCACCAACAACATGGCAGAATACGAAGCTCTCCCGGCGGGGTTGCGGATCGCGGCCGACCTCGGGATCACGCGCCTCCTCGCCAAGGGAGACTCGCAACTTGTCGTCAACCAGGTATCTAAGGAATACCAAGTGCAACGACCCGCGGATGGCTGCATATCTTGCGGCAATCAGGCGGATGGAAAAGAAGTTCAACGGCCTCGAGGTGCTTCACGTACCTCGGGGTGACAATCACATTGCCGACGAGCTATCCCGGGTGGCCTCCACTCGAGCTCCGACCCCACCCGGGACGTTCATGGAGATCCCGTCATCCCCTTCGGCCTCCGACGCCGACCGAGCTCCGGACAGTAACAACAAAGCGCAAGCGCCCCGCAGGATCTGCAGCACACGCGGAATAGCGAAGAAGCGCTTGCCAACGAGCCGCAGGACACCCGCTGGATGGACGACATCCTCGGGTACTTGCGTGACGACATCCTTCCGGAAGACGACACGGACGCGGAACGCCTAGCCCGCCAAGCCAAGAGATACACCGTTGTCGATGACAGGCCGTACAAGCGCAGGTGCCAATGGTGTTCTGCCGAAGTGCGTAAAGACGGAAGAAGGCAACGACATACTCGTTGAGATCCACGAGGGCGAGTGCGGCAGCCACCACGCTCCCCGCACGCTGGTCGGGAAAGCCTTCCGGCAAGGTTATTACCGGCCGACAGCCTCTCCAGGACGCCACCAGGCTGGTGCAACGATGCAAGGCGTGCCGCTTCACGCCAGCGTACGCACCTGCCCGCTCAAGCCCTTCAAACAATTCCCTTATCCTGGCCGTTCGCGGTTTGGGGTTTGGACATTGTAGGGCCATTTCCGACCGCCCCGGTGGGTACAGGTGGCTATACGTGGCCATCGACAAGTTCACCAAGTGGGTGGAAGCCGAAGCGGTGACAAAGATAGACCAAAACTCAGCGGTCAAATTCATGAAGAATGTCATTGCAAGATTCGGAGTGCCGCAGCGGATTATCACCGACAACGGGACTCGGTTCACGAGCCACGCATTCGCAGCATACTGCGACTCCCTCGGCACCCGGATCCGCTTCGCTTCAAGAGCCCACCCACGAGCAACGGCCAAGTCGAACGCGCCAATGGAGAAATCCTCAAGGGCTTAAAAACAAGATCATTTGACCCGCCGAAGAAGAAGGGCTCCAAGTGGGTAATCGAGATCCAATCCGTGCTCTGGTCCCTCCGCACTACGACGAGTCGAGCCACGGTGCGAAACGCCCTTTTTCCTCGTGTACGGTGCGGAGGCGGTGCTACCCACGGAGATCCGGTTCGATAGCCCCCGAGTCGCCGCATTCGACGAAGCCGACCAAAGCACCCGGCGGCACGACGACATCGACCTCCTCGAGGAGGCAAGACGCCGAGTACTACTGCGAAGCGCAAGGTACCTCCGGGGCTTGCGCCGCTACCATCGCCGGCGCGTGCGTCCCCGGGAGTTGCAAACGGGAGACCTCGTCCTCCGACGGGCTCGGACGCGTGAAGGCAAGGACAAGCTAACTCCCATGTGGGAAGGGCCCTTCCTCGTCACCGCCGTCGCCCGCCCGGGATCCGTTCGTTTGGAGTCGGAGGACGGGTACCCGAACCAAGCGCTTGGAACAATGAGCACCTAAAGAAATTCTACCCTTAGAATATTCTCGTAGCCAATGGTCCCGGATAGTACCCGGAAGTCCTATCGCCACGGCCGCGAGTCGCCAAGGCTCTTGTACTAACGTGTTCTGAATAAAAACAGCGCCCGTCGCTTCCTTTCTTACCTCTCGCAGGATTGCTTTCATGCATATTGAAGTCCCCGTTCCCCTCCCCGACGGGCAACGAAGGTCTACGACTTAGTCGGAGGCCGGAAGGCTGCGTCCGGTTGAGGATCGTGCGCCTCGAGTCGCGCTAAAAGCGTCACTACGAAGTGCCGAAAGGCTTACGACTACACGGCGCACGCGGGCATTCGCACATAACAAACAAAACAATGGATTCAAGCTCTCCATTGACAACGATAAGTTAAACTTGAAATACTTGCTGTACATACGGGGACATAGGTTTAACACAAAAAAGAAAAACAACGCAAAAGGGGGCACAGGTGCCGGGAAACCACTCGCAGGTGGAGGAAGCGGGCGCTTAGCCGCGCTTGAAGCTCTCCGCGAAGGCGCGCGCGACGGCATGAGCTTGCGCCTTAGCCGTGGCATGCTCGCCCGCAGGAACATCGCCGTTCACCACGGCTAGGAGCGGGAACCCGGGCACCGGGACCAGGGCGTTCGCCGACACCTCCTCCAGGGCCGCGGCTATGGTTTGCCGCCCCTCATCCTCCGGGACCTCCGCCACCCGGGTATTCAGGGCTGCTCGGAGAGTCAACCACCCCCGCATGGCGTACGCATACCCACTCGGGCCGCGGTCAAGAGGCTCCGGAAGACGAGGCGGACCCGCTCGGAATAACGCCGACGAAACGGCCCGGTGCACCTCGGCGGCGATCTCCGTTTGCGTCCGCGCCGCCGTGGCTAGCTCGGTCGCCCGCTCGCTCAGCTCAACGCGCCGAAGCTCGGACTCCTCGAGCTGGGTCCGCACCTCCGCGAGCTGCCGCCGGAGGTCATCACCATCAGCCGCGGCGGAAGAGCCGCGACCCGACTTCTTCGGCCGGGCCTCCAACCGCTCGGCTTGCCGGCGGTATTCATCCCGGCTCTTCTCCATCGCCTTCGGCTCGACGGCGAAGGCCTTCCGGGCCTCTGCGAGAGCCTCCTCGCGGATGCGATGCGCCAGCCCGTCGGCGAGGCCGCGGACCTGCTCCTCAACCCGGGCCGGACGGGCCGCCTCCGTCTCCAAGGCTTCCCTCCGGACGGCGGCCTCATTCTCACGGAGCCGGACCTGCTCCTCCCGGGAAGCCGGGACGCCCTCGCGCCCCCTAAGCGCCGCCTCCGGGCGACCAAGGAGTCACCGGTGCGCTGCAACCGCGCCTCGGCCGCTCCGACGGCCCGCTCCCGTTCGCCCGGCGCGCAGCCTCCCGAAGGGCAAGCGCACCGGCCCGCTCCTTCGGCTCCTCCTCGCGGGCCGCCGCGGTCACCTCGCGACGGGTCACGGTCGCTTCGCGGAAGTCCATGTGGGCCTCCGCCTCCTCCAACTGCGCGCCTCGAAGTTCCACGGCACGCTCCCGCTCCAAGACGCTTTGGAGGCGGTTCACGCTTCGGCCTCGCGGGCCTTCGCGTCACGCGGCTTCTCGGCGGCCTCCCGGTCCTCCGGGGACGGGTCCGCCTCCTCCACGGCCGCCTTCATGGCAAGAAGCGACCGGGTGGCCTCCCCGATCACATCGCCAATCTTGTGGCGACCCGAACCGCCGGAGCGACCCGAAGGTGACCCGCTCCGGCCGCGTCCAGCCGCGCCCACGGCCCCTACCGGCGGCGGCGGTCGACGAAGTGTCTCCGCCGACCACCACACCCGGCTCCGACCGAACGCGTGGAGGCGAGTCGTTCCCCTCCGAGCACTATAGGGCCGGCGGCGCCGGCACCCGGCCTCGGAGCGGAAGACCGTGGCGGACGCCGGCGGCGCCGATCGGGAAGGCACTCGGCACGTCTCCGGCCGGAGAAGGTGACGCCCGGCCGGGGTCGGCCCGGCAGAGGCACCCGCGGTCTCCCCTCCGGCAGGGCGCTCGTAGCCCCCTCGCCGGCAGAGACACCCGCTGCCCCCTCTCCGGCGACGTCCGCAGCCTCCTCCTCGGACGCGCCCGCGGTCCCCTCTCCGGCGGCACTCGCGGCCACCTCCGCGGGACCGTCCGCGACCCCTTCCTCGGGGGCACCCGCGACCCCTTCCTCGGGGGCACCCGCAACCATCTCTTCGGGGGCACCCGCTGCCCCTCCCGCGTCGTCCTCCGCCCCGGCCACCGGAGCCGCACCGGCCGCCTTGGGGTTCGGGGGACCAGGTCCGGGTTCGGTTCGATCCGGACGATCCCGCAAATAACGCAAGTCGAACACGTTTGCAACCATCGGCCTACGACGAGACGAGGTGCAGCACACCGGGCACACGGCTTAAGAAAAGAAGAGAGGGAAGCCGCCTACCCGTCGCGTGTCCACCCGGCCGCTTGCACCGGTGCGGCTACAGGAGACCTCCCCTGCGGAGCGGCCCCCATCACCGGCGCCGGCGAAGCCTGCCGGGCCCGCTTTCGTGGTGCGGAGGCGGGCCCGGAAGAGTCGGAGGAGGAGGGCGACGGAGACCTTTTCCCCTTGCCTTTGTCCCGCGCGCTCGGAGCAGGCCTCGCAGCCGCCGGGGCTACCACCCGGAGCTCCGGCGGCGCCCCTGGGGGTGACCGTCGCACCCGGGTCGGAGGAAGGTGCGACTCCGGGCACCCGGAGACCGGGGCGGGAGTCGGGTTCGCGTCGAGAAACCCGAGCGGCCCCGGTCGGGACATGCTCGTCAAGGACGGCGCGCTTGTTCGCCGACCGATGGAGGGGCTCGGCGCCTTCCGGTACGCGAAGGAGGCGGGACACTTCTTCCCGGTTAGCGTCAAGTAGGCGAACCGCTCGCGGCCTCGGGCAGGTCGGAGCCCGCCCCGTGCGCGTGCGGCCGGCGAAGTTGAAGTCCCGTACATCCACGACGGGACCAATCTCCGGCGAAGGGGCGCGATGTTGCGCTCGAGGAAGTCGTGCACCACCCCGCGCGAGTCGGACCCGCCGCGGCGAGTGCCGCGATCCGGTCGACCACGGGCATCATGCCCTCGGGAAGTCGGGGCACGGCGTCCCGGACGGCCAAGTGCCGGGCCGGGACCGGCGGGACGCGGAGACGACGAAGATCCTTCTCGTACGGCACCGTGAACCAAGCCCTCTTCCACGCATCCACCATGTTGTTGGGCGAGTACTCTATGTACCCGCCGTCGGGCCGGCGGTCGGCCGGACGCACCCGATCACCTCCGAGGCATTGGTGAGCGTCATCTTGAAGTAGCGCCGGAAGATGGGGAAGCACGGCTGCACCCCCACGAATCCCTCGCACGGATGGGCGAACACGGCCGCCGCCGCGACCGCGTTCGGCGTGAGGTGCGCCATGCGGATTCCATACTCCCGAAGCACCTCCAGGAAGAAATCGGAGAAGGCGGGGGAACGGCGCCGGCGACGACGAAGGACAAGAAGTGGAGGATCTCCGGCCCCCGGTCGGCGGCGGCAGCGGTCCCCCGACGCGAACGGTCCCATCGCCGTCCACCGGCAGGAAGGGCGAGAGCCGCGACATGTCGACCCCGGCGTCGGGCAACCGCGCCGTTGGCGCGGCGTCCGCCGACGGCGAGCGCGCGCGAGAGCTGCTGCGGCGGGGGAGGATCTTCCGCGGCCCATCTTGACGGCAAGCGACAACGGCGACGGAAGCGGCGGCGCGGATCGGCGAAGAAGAAGGCGAGGGAAGCGCAGCGGCAAGAAAGAAGCCGAGAAGGCGGAAGGCGAAGGGCGAAGTGGGAAACGTGCTCCGAGCAGCCGGCTCTCCCACTACTTGAGCGCAGACGCCGGGCGGGCCCACGGCCCGCGAACCGAAGCGACGCGGCGCCTCGGGGCGATCGTGCCCCGGTAGCCCAAGCGGTTCCGCTCCTCCGAGAACCGCGCCCGGAGCAACCCAAGCGTTACCGGGCACCGACGGGTGGCCCCAATCCCTGCTCCGACCCCGCGGGTCGGCCGACTAGGGCCGGGGCTCC
Organism: Chloris gayana; assembly: GCA_031894775.1. Taxonomy (NCBI): domain Eukaryota; kingdom Viridiplantae; phylum Streptophyta; class Magnoliopsida; order Poales; family Poaceae; genus Chloris; species Chloris gayana. The sequence continues at coordinate 29,469 of JAUNZO010001348.1, forward strand.
TGTCGGTGTAGGGGGATCGGGGGTCCCCCTAACCGCGCGTGGGCTGCTTTCGGCCCACAAACGAAGATGAGGCCCACGAAGCCACGGAGTCCACGAAGCCAAGAAGCCCACGAGTCCCGCGGAAGCCGGAGGAGTGGGAGCGCCGGAGGGAGAAACGAAGCTTCGCGGTAGTTTCCTCCGGCGCCCCAACTACCCGGAGTTAATGCGGCACTCGATGGCCCTCGGCGACGCCGCCGCCCGACAAGACGTGCGCGCATCTTCCCCGCGCGCCGCGTCTTGGGAAGCCACGCAGCTACGAGTACCGGGAGGGCTCTCGGCCAATAGGAAGGGAGAGATTGGGAACGCGAACCAAGGGACAAAGATCGCAACGGATTTATGTCGGGATCATGTCGGAACATGCCGGAGGGACCGGACCCCCACCGGGTGCTCGGGTACTCCTCCGGGTACTTGCGTAGTACTCCCTCCTTGCCCTATAAAAGGAGGGGACCCCCATGTAAAGGCGGGTTCTTTTTAACACACGAAAGAGCAGGACGTAAGGTATTACGCGCTCTGCGGCCCGAACCTGGATAAATCCCGGCGTTCTTACTCATTTAGTTCACCCACACTAACGCGCGAGCAGATCCGTTCTTCCCGAGCCTAATCCAAGGGAGCCTTGACAGGCCCCCATTTGGAGGTGTACTCACACACCGATAGAGACCAACGTCCCACTGCTGTGGTGCAACTTGCCATGGTCCTCTTGCCCAAAGAAGAAAGAAAACAGCTGCGGCAGCCGCGCCCACGGTGGGCAGCAGAATACCGGGCTACCAAATCAGGTGCGGCCGCGTGACCGATTTCCATTTCCTCCCTCTGGTCAATCGGCTTTTTCAGGAAGGAAAGGAAAAAAAAAAGCTCGGTGGCCGCAATCCAATCGGTATGAGGAGACAGGATAAAGTAAAGAAATGGAGTGCTCGGTCCAGGAAACCAGGGGAGGCGGTGGCACCGGCGCTGGCCGCGCACTGGAACGCGAACCGCGGCTAAGCAAACGGCTTGCCTTTCCCAGGCGAAGCCAGTTGCTTGCTGCTGCTCCCTATCCGTTCTTGGCCGGGTCTCCCAACCGGGAACGCGCCGGCCAGCGAATGTCCAGCACCAGGATTGCATCATCACCCGAAGGTTCCATCACTTCACCACCAATCGGTGTCAAGCATCATGATAAAAAAGATCTTGTTTTTTTAGATTATTACTGAATCAAACAGAGCACAGGGGAAAGGACGGAGGCACGTACATCACGCACACGTCACTGTTACGCGGGCACAGCGAGCGCGTCAACCCCCTCTTCCGGAAAGAATTAACTGGATTTTCCTGGCGTCCCAGCTCGCAGCAGCCATCGGAGCCTACATATATATACGAACCAAAACTCGCGTTCCCCGCGCAGCAACACAACACAAGAAAGCAGAGCAGTGGCCATGGATCACGCCTCCTCCCCGCCGTCAGGAACAGGAAGCCGCGGGGACGGCCGTCCTTCGCCGCCGAAGCGGCCGGCGGGGCGGACCAAGTTCCAGGAGACGCGGCACCCGGTGTTCCGCGGCGTGCGGCGGCGCGGGCGCGCGGGGCGGTGGGTGTGCGAGGTCCGCGTGCCGGGCAGCCGCGGCGACCGCCTGTGGGTGGGCACCTTCGACACCGCCGAGGCCGCCGCGCGCGCGCACGACGCCGCCATGATCGCGCTCTGCGGGCCCCGCTTCGCCGGCCTCAACTTCCCCGACTCCGCCTCCCTGCTCCGCGTCCCTCGACCCGCCGACCCCACCGCGCAGCTGCCCGACGTCCAGCGCGCCGCCACCGAGGCCGTCGCCGAGTTCATGCGGCGTCACGGCGGTGGCAGTAACACCAACGCGGCGGCTTCTTCGCCGCAGTCTTCTGCTGCTGCTTCGATCGTGAATTGTCATCATCATCATCATGAGCAGACGGCGCTTTGTATGCAGGAGCTGGACATGTACGGCGGCATGGATGCAGGTTCCTACTACGCGAGCTTGGCGGAGGGGCTGCTCATGGAGCCGCCGCCTCCCGCCGTGGGTGAGTGCCCGGAGGACGAGGAATGCGGCGCCGGAATGGAGCTCTGGACCTAGTACCAACTACCAATCAATAACGGCTGCCAACATTCACACAGAGGAGTAGAGCAGAGCATCGTGCTTTAGCCCCAAAACAAGCCGGGGCTGGGCGGGAAAGATTGTTGTTGCGTGCACTCAATTCTTCATTGCATTTCTTCGCGTTGTAAAAAAGACTTGCCGTTCTTGTTCGGAATGGCTGCCATCATGTAGCACCACCAAGCATTATCACTGCACTCGCATCACGACTTGAGTGAATTTACCTGTTGTCTGCACTGTTAAGCTGAAATCTCTGTTGTTGGGAACGGAGCGAGATATCTTCACTTGTTCCAGTTGTTGGGAATGGAGCGAAATGGCATCACTGTTACTATTAGCATATTCCTGATAACAACCACTTCTAGGACGAACACGATAAAACACGAGTTAGTACAACTTTCATGTTCTTATTTTTCAGTAGTGTATCTTTGTCTCAGCGATCGAGTTAGTCACTTTTGAATGAAAAAAAATAAGGTTGAGCTCACATCCATCAATGTTAGATCAAAATCGGACGGTCTACAATAATTAAGTTTTCTATAGTCTCGATAAATGTAGGGCTTTCTAGCATTCAAACAAGAAAATAGTCAATATATTGAAAGACTGCAATGCCCTTCATTTTTACTTTCACCCATTCATCTATTAACTCTCTCACCAACCCTAAAGTTTGTCATATCTACAAAACGTCCTATATTTAGGGAAAAAAATTGAAACTCCAAAACGCCCTACATTAGGGATGGAGGGAGTACTATGTAACCTTATAAATTCTAGTACAAATCATGTGATTACAATTTTTTAAACTTTCAGCCGATTGGAAAATGAGGAAAGATGAAAAAAAGTAAACATCAATGTTGTCATAGAGTTAAGATGCAAGTTGCAAGCACGTGTGAGAAAGAATGTGCAGGTACTACTCTGAAACAGGAAGGTGAGAGCAGGGATCGCAGAATGAAATTCAAAGTAGTGTTGCATCCGCGGTCGCCCCCCATCCACCAGAGGTTTGTTTGCCCTTGGAGGCTGGGAGTCGGCAAGCTGCAAGTGGAAGAGAGAGAGACTGCCGTGGAGACCACTTGAACGGGGACGGCGCATTCGTCGACGGCCACGGCGCGGCACCGCGGATGGATAGGTGGGTGGCTCCGGCGCGTCGCATGTTGGCTTCATTAATTGCGAAATGGGCAGCGCAAAAGGCGGTTTTTGTCCTGTGCACCGCAGGGTCTCGGCGGCGGCGGCCCCGCTGACTCCGCCGGAGCGGTGCTGCACGCGTCGTCACACGACCAGCTGAAACGGAGCTCTGATTGCTTGAAGCCGTCTAATCCAACGCGCGCGGGAAGGCATTAAATTCGTAAAGGTAACTTTAATCCCTAGTAAGTCAAACGCCGAGCCGGCAAGGGAGCTGCTGTTCGCCGGAGTTTCTGAAAAGGTGATTGCTGTCGTGTTGCGCCGGCCACGGCCCACATCGGCCGCCTCATCCCCCGCCAACGAGGCAAGGCAAGGCAACAACTCAACTCTGTTCGTCGGAGACGAATACGCCACGGCAACGAATACGGGCCTCATCTCTCTCACTGGGCTGGACCATCGGCCCACGCACTGAGTGAGACTTTGTATGGGCTTCCTCGGTTGGATTTGATCCCGCCCACCATTTGGTCACCTACGACGGCCTGTTTCGTTGGTGGATTTGAATTGGATTGATGCCCCAAATATGAAGACTGAAGAGCAATTTTCTTCTGGGGGCAGAGGCAGAGAGCAATTTGTTAGTTCATCTGCAGATCGAGAACGAAAGCACATGCAGCAACAAGAGAATCAAGAAGAGGAAAACGAGCAGGGTTATTCTCAAATTCGATGCCACGATACGACGGACACGCCAGAGTCTTCTTGAACTTACATCCAGTTTTCACAGCACGACTGGCCAGAGCACAAAATCGTTTTTATTCCAGGAGAGACTCGGCCGGGAAGACGGGACACGACAGGAGCTTCATTTAACTTGCCGGGCAGAAGAGATGGAGATGGAGCCTTCCTTTCCTTATCAGAGGTTGAACATGACCTTGATGGCGTCGCGTCCGCGCGCGCTGACCTCGAACGCCTCCTCGACGTCGCGCTGCGAGAAGCCGAAGCGGTGGGTGATGAGCGGCTTCACGTCCACCTTGCCGGACCGCAGGAACTCGATGCACAGCGGCCACGTGTCCTTGTACCTGAAGATCCCCACCACGTCCACCTCCCTGATCGCCGCCGACGTCAGCGGCACCGTCATCTCGTTGTGGCCCAGGCCCACCAGGCACACCCTCCCTCCCGGCCTGGTGGCCTCCAGCGCCGTCGCCACCGTCTTCTCGAACCCGGCGCAGTCCAGGCTCACGTCGATGTCGGCGCCCATGGCGGCTCGGATCCGCTCCACCTCCTCCGCCACGTCCGCCGCCGCCGTCGACACCCTCACCGCCGCGTCCGCGCCGAGGGACGCCGCCACGGACAGGCGGTGCTCGTCCACGTCCACGACCACCACGCGCGGCGCGCCGAAGGCCTTGGCGGCGAGCAGGCTCACGAGCCCGATGGGCCCCGCGCCCATCACGAGCACGGCCGTCTCCGGGCCCACGCCGGCGCGGCGGCACGCGTGCACGCCCACGCTCAGAGGCTCGCACATGGCGCCCTCCTCAAGGCTCACGCCATCGGGGAGCTTGAAGCACAGGTCGGCCGGGTGCACGATCTGGTTGGCCAGCGAGCCGTGCACGGGCGGAGTCGCGAAGAACTTCATGTCGTCGCAGAGGTTGTACCGCCCGCCCTTGCAGTGGCGGCAGCGCCAGCAGCTGATGCCCGGCTCCAGCGCCACGCGGTCGCCGACGGCGAGGTGGGTCACACCCGTGCCGACCTCCTCGACCACGCCCGCGCACTCGTGGCCGATCACCATCGGCTCCTTCACAACAAAGTGCGCGATGCGCATCTCCTGTTTCAGTTCAGCAATTAATTTTTAGCCGCGATTCAGATTAAATTTCCTTATTGTTTCACCCAAGAAGATAGATACGTTACCCTGAGGTAATGAACATCGCTTCCGCAGATCCCCACCGCCTTCATGCGCACGCGGACATCATGAGGCCCTGAAGAAATTGCCCAGGATCAAATGCTGATCTCCCTTTACACCATATATATAGCTCACTGAATAATGCCGCAAACACTTGTAACTACTTCAAGCAACTAGTAACAGTGCAAGGAAACCACGTAGTCAAATGCACGTTTCACTTCCTCTTTCTACCACATAGTACTTTATTATTTGACTACTCGGATGAAAAGGATAAATTCCACTGTCACTGACATTTGACCCACATACCAGCACCTCCTAGTAGTGCCTGAATACGCAGATGAACCTCCTGAATCCACAAGGCCTAACTCGTGCAAATAAACTAATCTAGATTCCTACTGATTATACATTACAAAAGCATATCTGACTTCCAAATTCCACGCATAGAAACAAGACAAAGACTCGACCTGCCGGGGAAGAAGCCACCCCGACGGCTTATATTTAAGGAGAAGAGGCTTCTCACGTAGCCGAGAAAATTCCCGAACCCTCCCCATCCATATACGAGGACTCAGCTGGCACGTGTGAGTATAGCATGCAAGTCTTTACCTATGCTTTGGCCTGGAGAGAGCGAGGGAATTTTTTTCCACTCAGTACGGGATGGGGGTTCGAACCCCCGATCTGGCGGCTGCCACCTTGCCACCAGGCCGTTGGCCTGTCCGCCATAGAAACAAGACAAGATATAATATAAAATAAAATGAGGGGCAACTCGTCTATAATCACTACACAGAGATCTGCACAGAAGAGGAAATTATTCATTCGCCCAACCACTGGTCCAATTCCGACCTATCCGCAAAAGAAGATAAACAGGATCTTCCCCTCCGCCCAGGGCCGCTCAAGAACTGAACTGGACAGTAGTAACAGAGCAAGTTCGATCGTTCAGGGAAAGAAGAAATTTCCAGGGAGGGGACAGCAAACAAACCGAGGGGCGGAAGCTTGAAGGGCATGATCTTGAGCGTGTTCTTGGCCACCAGCCACGCCGCCATGTTCTCCTCCTCGCCGGCACCGGCCGCCGGCGCCGCCTCGGTTCCTTTCCCTCCCTTGCCCATCTCCCTTCTCTGTCACTCACTGGAGCAGGTGGTGACGATTTTATAGGGAAGAGCAAGACTGAGTGAGGAGTGAGTGACGTGGTGGAGCTGTACTGCTCCCCGCTGTGTCATGCTTATCTGCTGGCAACGCACGCTCTACTTGCAACCTGCGCATGCCGACGGGAAGGCCGCGTCAGATTTTTGGCCTCATCCTTCTACTTCTTAATTTCACTTCTTACATCACGCCGTCGGCTATTGCATGGTCCAGCTCAATATATGAACAAGTACTGCGATGCTCATCACAGGTAATAAGGACCTGATGCGGTATTGTGTTTCACGAAAGGTACTGCAATTACCAAGCAACTCGCAGATTAAAGATGCGCATTACGGTGGACCCGGTGATTAGATCATGTCATCCGTATCGTCATCATGGATTCGTGACGACTTAAACTTTTGTTTGGACCACTGATTAAAATTCTGCCGGGAAGACGGCGACCCGGTGAAAGAAGCCGGATGACGAGACGCTTTCAATCGGACGCCATGTCAGTATCGCTACGCCACACGTAACGAGCGGGCTGCATCTATGAACGGGCTGGATGAACCAACAGCGGTCGCTTTCCCTCGTACGGAGATGTTTGGGCCTCGTTAAGAACACAAAATGGGCTGACAGCGCATGGAGCGAACCCAACACGAGGGCCCGTTACCCGCAATCGAACTAGCGGATGCCAACGCATTGCAGGGGAAAGAAAAATCTTATGTGTGCATATTCATATTCATATGCTGAAGGCGTAAGGCTTGCGCCATCCCTCAGTAAAACTACTACCGTGGAGCAGGGTGGAGATGACACGGTAGTTTTTGTCTACGTGTAGCTCAACGAAGCCAGCCGCGTTAGCTCGCTGTTGGTTCCGGTTTTCCTGCGTTTACCTTCGACCGGAAGAAAAGCGAGGAGCGAAAACGGAGAGGCTGTCGCTCTGCCCACCCATCGCGCCGGCTTACCTTTTGCTTTACACATAGTTTAACTCCGTAGTCCGTCAGGATGGCACCGAACAACTTCTAAGTACTCGTAATATAAACTACATCTTCCAGTTGCCACTGATCTATGCAGCGACTAGACAAGCATAAGTTGTTCTATGATCCATGCCATCCTATATCACGTATATACAGCACCAAAAAAAAAAACAAAACCAGCCATTATCACTTAAATTTAACTGATATTGTTTTACAAAACAACAGAAGATCCACTTTACATCAGAAAAATAAAGCTAAGACCCGCTCTTTTTTTACTAACACGGGCGCGGCGGAGCGCGCCTACTGCACTAGTTATTCTAGTTGCACAGCAGGCAAAAATGGTTGAATTCAAGGTCATGGAAAGCAGGAACCCAACCTTAGAGCGAATTGCTTCTGTTGCCCTACTATTCGATATCTAGTTGCATGTTGGTCCTCTTTTTCCCAACTTGCGATGTTTGCCTATGTTTTGAAATGTAATAAATGAAAAGCACGACGGGGTTCAAAGACTGTCTTTTTTTTTTGCGAAAAGGAAAATTCAATAATAGTAAAACTGATTACATCACTTAATTTCTGAAGTAATCTAGAACACTACAACTCCATTGATGAGAGTAAACCTTGAAAAATTCATAAATTCCACCATCTAGGGTTACCATCCTAACTCCCAAACACTATCTCGCTATAACGAGGAAAAATAGTAAACCCACACGACCTTCAAGGCAATACATGAGATCACGCGAGAGGGGTAGAACGAGAAGTGAAACTCTGTCGTCTAGGTTGTCATCATCACGCCTTAACGATGCGTCAAGGCAAAAAATTGTGAGCTGTGACAGAGAAAGCAAGGGCATGCTCTCTAGAAGGGAGGGAGTTTGACTACTTATAGATGAGATAACTCTCGTAAATGAATTATATGTTTATAACAAAAATGTGTTTTATATAACGTTCCACCAATAATTATACTGATTTATTTGGTATGTGGGGCACTCCATCTATGATTATAGTGGTTTGAATTTTTTTATTCAATTGTAGGGTCTAGCTAAGGGGGCTTGCGCCCCCATTCCCCCAGATGCCTTGACATGTGTGGTTCGGTTCACTTTCCCTCTATTCCCCATTCCCCGGAGCAAATCAAGAGTCAAGCTTAGCCATTCAAAAAAGAAGAGAGAAAACAAAACCAAACCCCATTCAAAAGTGGGGTTTTAGTTTGTAGGTCTCATCGCAATTTGAGCCTACTACGTCAAAATTAGCATTAGTTGTTTCTGTTGTTTTCCACAATTATTACTCTGAATCGAGATAATTTTATTGCTTTGTAAGATTTTAGTATATCTCAAAAGCAAGGATCGACCGCCCCTCTTGAACAAACAGAGATCAATGATTGAATGCATTGAAAAGTGGATAAGGACTAGGGAAACCAATTTATGTGATTGAATTAAACCTGAAGGTATCTGCTGACCGCAAAGGTTATGATGTCGACACTGCAACCAAATGAAACAAAATACTGTGACCTCTAAGTAACCCGATGCCGGGTGACCATGATGAGGAACACAACACTGTGGCAACAATATTGCAACGCATCAAGAGCTTGAGCTCGAGTATTAGGAAGCAGCAGGCCAGCAGATACATTTGGAGCCTTTTAGTCGCTGTTGAATATTTGTATTGGCATGGGGCTTTTTAGCCACAACGCAGATGGCCGTTGACTCTTCATCCAGCGAGCTCACCACTTTGTTACCTTCTGGAGTCTGGACGATTAATCGTTGACGGCCGTGCCCGTGGATTTTACAGCAGCTTTCGATTGCGAACGCGCGGTAATTAATTAAAGAAGAAGGGACAGCGCCGACATGGGTACGGCGTGTGGCCGAGCTGCATTCAACCCCGTGCGAAAGATGCAGCCGCAATTACCGGTCGCCGTTCCACATTAACCCTTGTTCGGTTTTCACCGTCGCCATCGGCACGATCTTCACCGCCCGAAAGAGAAAGAGAAGTAGAGAACCAGGGCGCTGTGAAAACTTGGTTGAGGACGGAGGTGGTGGTGGTCGTCGGCGGCGGGCAGCACCAGTGCTCGGCAATGAAGAAAAGAAAGCGCGTGGGATGGCATGATGGAGCGAGAGATATTTTTGTTGTTTGGTAAACGTACAAATCTTCCGGGCGCACGGCACGGCGGCGGCAGCGCGGATCCCCGCGTCGCCGTCGTTGAACCGGTCGCGGGGGCTGCGGTCCGCGTCCGACCGGGACGGCGCCTTGGCACTTGCTGCACTCCACCCACAAATCAAAATCCTTTTCCTTCCTTCCACTGTGCCAGCGACAAGGACCCGCCCGATGGATGGCCTAGTACAGTTTTCGTTTCAGACTTGAGCTCAGCCGTTCCATCTTCCTTCTCGGCCGGCCGGCACACGGCGCTGTCGCCGGTCACCTCTCCCGTCTCCACGGCCACCTCACCCGCTGCCTTTTCGACACCATCACTCGCACGATCCACCACTGGAGGTAGTAGTACATATACCTAACGGGACGGAGCATTCGCGTCGCTTTTCTCTCTTGTCACTTGCTCTTGTCGCTCGCTCTGCTGCTGTTGAACCGGTCAGCACAAGGAACTCTCTACTTGGACCGTGCTGTGTACACGTGGCGCGAACATTCCGCAACGCGTCCGTGTCCTCGGCGACTCGTGTCGTGTCTGATGAAATTTCATCGGTCAGTGGGTAAAACACAGCGCCGGGGCGCCGTAATTCCGGAAGATCAAGACAGGCACAAGCCGGTCGGTCAGCGCCGGCACCGCATCTGCAGAAAAAGCGCGGACTCGACCCGGAATTTGTGCAGGGCGGGGCCGTTCACACCCCAGAAAATTAGAATTCATTTTTATACAAGACATGGAAATTCTCTGCTATCATACACTAATAATCATCCCCTCCGTGGTCAGCAACAAGCCATTGACTCCTCCATGGGCGGTGAGGAGCGGATGATGATGCTCGAACCTTTTCGCAGCGACTGGAAGAGGTCGCTGTCGGTCTGGAGTGAGAGAGAGGCGTATTTAGTAGCTGGAGAAGAAGGAGAAGAGGCGAAAAGAAAGGTTTCCTCGGCAGCCGGAGGGCTACTGGCAAGCAGCAACCAAGGTGCAGCCGGCCGAGCGAGCTTGGAGAGTCGCGGCGAATGCGTCCACTCCACTGGGCGGGCGGTCCGTCGTCGCTGTCGGAGCCGTACTACGCGGCGTGACCTCTCCGGGACGGCACCGGCCTCCAGCTGCAGCAAACCGGATTACTTATCCATGAGGCAACAGCCATGCTCGTGCTCATCAACAAGTACCTCGTCAGGAGCAAGGACGGAGCAGGCCAGGACCAAGGGATGCCTGCGGGCTCCAACAGCGGCGACCACCACCACATGTGCATCCCCGGGTGCGTGCCGGCGGTGCGCGCCTCCAAGCGATCCTCGTCGGCGCCGGCGACAGCAGTCACCACCACGACCACGAGCACCACGGCGCGGGCGTCGCGCCACAACTTCGTCAAGGCGGCGGCGTCGGGGCTGCTGGCGGGGGCCCACTTCACCAACCACGAGTCCCTCCCCGCGCTCCCCGACGCCTACGCCGAGTTCGCCGCCGCGTTCCCGCAGTACGCCGCGCTGGCCCGCGCCGACGCCGTGAGGGGGAGGAGTACGGCCACCTGGACCGCCACGTGTGCCTGGACTACACGGGGATCAACCTCTTCTCCCACGCGCAGATGAACGCCTCCCTGCCCTCCACGTCCAGCACCTCGGCGTGGCAGCCGCCCTTCTTCGACATCGCGTACAGGTCCGCCAGCCTGCGCACGCAGCTGCAGCAGCAATGCGGAGGCGGCGAGGGGTCGGCCTCGGCGATCGGGCCGGCCATCACGCGGCGGATCATGGCGTCGCTCAAGATCTCCGAGGACGAGTACACCATGGTGCCCACGGCCAACCGCACCACCGCGTTCCGCCTCCTCGCCGAGTCCTACTCCTTCTCCGGCGCCGGCGGAGGCAAGCACCTGCTCTCCGTGTACGACTACGAGAGCGAGGCGGCGAGCGCGCTGGCGGACGCCGCGCGGCGCCGCGGCGCGGCCGTGGCGTCGGCGACCTTCGCGTGGCCCAGCATGCGCATCGACGCCGCGGACCTGCGGAAGAAGCTCTCCAGGGGCGGCGCAGCCGGCGCGGGCTGTTCGTGTTCCCGCTGGCGTCGCGGATGACGGGCGCGCGGTACCCGTACCTGTGGATGAGCGCGGCGCAGGAGCGCGGCTGGCACGTGGCGCTCGACGCCTGCGCCATGGGCACCAAGGACCTCGACACGCTCGGCGTCTCGCTCCTCCGCCCGGACTTCATCGTCTGCAACTTCTTCAAGGTCTTCGGCGAGAACCCGTCCGGCTTCGCGGGCCTCTTCGTCAAGAACTCAAGCCTCCCCGCGCTCGAGCGCTCCGTCATCGCGCGCAGCATCGGCATCGTCACCATCGTCCCCGCCAGGCGCTGGTCGCTCCACCTCGATCGTTCCACCAATGACTTGGGAGACGACGACGTCGACACCTCCGCCTCCTTCTCCGGCCCGCTCAGCGCCACCGCCAGCAGGAACCTTGTGCAGGCGAGCCTCCTAGTCTCCGGGGACGAGGACGAGATCCAGCCTGCCGAGAATGTGGTGGACGACGACGAGGCAGAGGAGAAGCGCCCCGAACAAGAAGCAGAGCACGAGGTCGTGGAATGCCGGGGCCTGGACCACGCGGACGCGCTGGGCCTCATCGGCATCGGCAACCGGCTGCGGTGCCTCACCAACTGGCTCGTGGTGGCGCTGCAGAAGCTGCGGCACCCGTCGTCCTCGCACGCGGGGACCACGGCCACGCGCTGGTGCGCTTCTACGGCCCGCGCGTCAGGTTCGAGCGCGGCCCGGCGCTGGCCTTCAACGTCTTCGACTGGAAGGGCGAGCGCGTCGCGCCGCCGCTCGTGCAGAAGCTCGCCGACCGACACAACATCTCCCTCACCTGCGGCTTCCTCCGCAACATCTGCTTCTCCGACAAGTACGACGCCGACAGGGCGCTCGTCCTCGAGCAGAGGGCGCCGCCCACCAAGAAGGGCGCCGCCGCCGATGTGGGCGTCTTCGTCGTCAACGCGTCGCTCGGCTTCCTCACCAACTTCGACGACGCGTACAGGCTCTGGGCGTTCGTGGCCAAGTTCCTGGACGCAGACTTCGTCGAGAAGGAGAGGTGGAGGTACACCGCGCTCAACCAGAGAACGGTCGAGGTGTAGTAGTCACCGCTCATCGGTCCATGGGTTGCAGCCACCAACGTTACGATTCCTGCCAAGTTTACCTCCTGGTATGATACAACAGCATTCGTTCGTGATCAGCACCACCATTCTTTCACTGTAAACTGTCTAGTGTCAGCTTCTTCAATCAACAAAAGAAATCACTTGGTATATGCGTTAAATGTTTTGGTCAAGCGTATCTCACAATTGAAAAAATGGAGTAACACCTATTCCCAAGATACAATTCTTAAATGCACCAAACTGAACTAAATACGCAATTGACGGTAGCTCCTGGTATGATACACCTCACTGTACAACAGCATTCGTTCGTGATCAGCACCACCATTCTTTCACGGTAAACTCTCTAGTGTCAGCTTCTTCAGTCAAAAAGATCATTTGGTAACAATCATTCCGAACATGGAATTCACCAATCTGAACTAATTAGGTACACTCACGACCACGAAAAGTATAGAGTGTTTTTCCTTTTTGGAACTCATTAGTACCGCATGGAGGAACGGCTTGCAGCCACCAGCCTTATGATTCCTGCCACATCTGCTGCTATGATTCGGTTCAATTAATCATATTCTGCTACATGCAACTTCTTAAAATCTGTCTTCATCTTGTGTAAAATGCCCACTAAGAGCTAATTACTAAATAAGATAACTAGCATTTCACTAACCTGGTAAGTTCGCACGCTTGATCCCTCTAACCTGGTACTCGGAACTAATAAACAGAAAATTGGCAAGAATTTCATCCATCACAC
>JAUNZO010001349.1:0-105100 GCA_031894775.1 Chloris gayana
CGTTCTATGAGCATTGAGGTGCCGGCACACGATATACATTATTCTTCAAACGCATATGAGAACATTAGTTGATTGATATTGCACGGACTACTGGAACTGGGATTTTATGGAGTTCTGGATTTGCAGCTTCTAGATTGTTCAGCAGCAACTCTCCCTATTGGGATACTTCTGGTAAGCGAAAATTCAGTAAACGACGATAGAGTCATCGACATAAACATTTTTAGACTTGGTCATTGTTGTATCTCGATTTGTCCAGGAGGATTATTTGTTTTTGTTTCAATTATCATCGAATGCTCTTTATTTATAACATTGCGTTTTCAGTCCACAAAACATATCACGTATATCCTTTTTATTTATAATATATATCCCTTTCGATGGATCATACAGCTTTTCATACAGTTCACCTAATAATTCGATTCTTATTTATTATCCATAAGGAGTTTGACGTAGCAAGTAAGCTGTCTGCCACATTCCCATTTCATATCTTGTAAGCCACTCCAAGAATTGGCCCCGTAGCTGGTGGAAGCTCCAGTTTCAGTGCTATAACGGCACCTTCTTCTAAGTGACTTGCAGATATGAACTCTGCCCATCCGCTTGAAATACTTCCACGTCCATCTTTTCGAGGACGATAAACGCATGTGAAAACTTCTGTCTCATTGGCCCATGTCAACATCACGTCTCTCGTTCCTCTAGGAAACCAACTGTGGCTGTATGATCGAGGCAAGACCTACAAACAGATGTTAAACCAAAATTTTAACATTGAGTTCCCATTCATAATAGTCATTTTTTTAGTCTCTTGGACGTACCAAGCACTCCCTTAAATTCGTGGTCATCAACTTGAAGACATATATAGGAGGTACTCTCCATGAATTCCTTGTAAGTGCCAGCAACCTGCCCTTCTGTGCTGGTACTAAATATACACGTGTACAAATATAAAATTCAGTCCGTTGTAGCTCCAAACTTCCTTGTATCCAGTCAGCTTGATAAAGTAAATCAAAGACATGGTGAGCTATGAATCGTTAGAAGATATATCACAATTTTTATTTAGCTGTTGCGTACAGTTAGATACTTACTTCTTGAGCAAATAGGCTCTGTTATGTTGCAATATCCAGTATACCTAGTAGCCCACTCAGTAATACGTGGATCAATAGTTTTCAATTGCACAATTTTGTTCTCCCTTGTTCTGGCTAGGCATGTTAGCCGTGTATCTACAAATGATGTAAATATAAAAATAATTCCTAGTGTAATTCCTTATGATATATAGTTTGAGAAGGTTACTAACCATCTGCACAGTGTTCACAATGCTGTTTTATAGGAATCACAGATGTTAGCTTCTCCCTGTTTGTGCTCTCATACAAGGACATTAGCAAAACTGTTCCATCAAGTAAAGATATAATTGCTCGACAATTCTGATTTAGCTCAAAACGGGTCCATATTTCAGACCACCCTTCGACTATATAAGCCTGGTTGAAAAACATATTCCATCCGACGTACTTCATGAACCCATTTCGTATCACTACTACCAAACGCCCACGTTCTCTATCCTTTAGGTGGGCGCTTATTCTCTGAGGCAACACCTTTATGATATAAGTACGAATATTAGCTACCTTATATAAGTAATTATTCATTTTTTTGAGAGGATATAAGTAATTATTCATGTGCAGTATCTTTTAGTACAATTCTACTTATTCATGGCATACCAGCATATGAGAGTTTGAAGTATTGAACTCATAATAGTAGCAGACTCCCTTTCGAAGATAGTCTTCCCAACTGTGTTTCTATGATACAAATCATATTAGACAAAAATTAAATCACATGTACTTAATGCAACAGTGTCTCAATCATACCTTCATCATATGAAGTTAAAATAGTACCTGATAGTTAGCCCCATGAGTCTGGACAACCTCCCTAGTGGTGTGCCACTCTCTTCTACTGCCATGTGTATCTGTATCTAAAAATAGATACTGTCGTATGGGGTTGGAGTTGCGTGGTCTTATCCGTTGTTGCCTATTTATATACACTTTCTCACTGCTTTGTGACAACCAAACACAAGCAACTATTGTTGGTCAAGTAGACAAGTTGGAACTTGTTGTATTTCTTTTAGGTGCGCTTGAATTTTTTCCAACTGCTGCCCTTTCCAACGCTGCCCTTCCTGAAACCTATAAATCAAGAGCCTTTCTGATTGCTAGCCAACCGAAGTACTTATGCAAAGTAATATGAATACAGGAAACACAAGATCTTCTGTTCCTTCTCTTGTTTTACCTTTCAGGGATGTTGTCGTTGGAATTGAAATCCATGTAACAGCAAACTCATCTACTGCGGCAGCAACATCTAGACATGTATGTGATTAATTTAATACTATTTATTGGGACCCTGTTCCATCCTTATTGTTGGTTGGCTTCATCCATGCAGGTAGATGATCAAAGGATTGGTCTGTCACGCACAAGGATTGCATCATCCATACCTTCTGATGCTTGTGGTGTTAGGAACTGTCAATTTACGGGATGCTTTGAAGACATGCTTGCTCATTTATCAACTATTCATCTATGGCCTGTCTCTAATCTGAAGTTGTGTCATCAGGCATCTATAACAATTACTCCACAAGAAAGTCATCGTATCATTTTTACTGATGATAATACTGTCTTTCTTATGAGAACTATACAAGTTAATTCAAGTGTGGGCATAACAATTTCTTGTCTTCAGACTGATCCAGTTAGTTCAGCTGCAGCATACCGAGTTAAAATGTCATGTGGCCAAGACTGCGTACGAGTCCGGGTATTGTCATGGTGGCTACTAAGGTTCTGTTTTCAAAGATATTTGATCCCCCACCGTCACCTGGCGCGAACATTGTATCTCGTTGTGCCTCCAGCTTTGAAGGCCACACCAAATAGTGATATAGTCATAAATGTATGTTTAGAAAACATCATAACCTGAGTTTCTTTATCATGTCACTGAATAATCTGAGGTGTACTTGTCTATGTAATATGATTGTCTTTCCAAGCTTGTTCTACCATCAATAAACTATGTTTCCCATTGTATGAATACACTGTTATTTAATACTCTATTCTAAGAGCTGGAGAGTCTTAAGGAATCTATAACTGTATTGTTCATAATTTGCCTGTACTATTAAAATTATATTGATTTTGGAACTCAAACGAATAGTCATCACTTGAAAACAAATAAATCTGTTGCTCCTTTTATATAAACAAATAAAATAGTTTTTCATTATTTTGAAATAAACTCTAACTACTTATATAAACATTTAAATATGTCAATAAAAATAAGTTGTTTTACTACATAAGCAAATATTTAATAGTTTTATTATAACTCTAGCAATTTTTATACCTATTTGTTTGATTACAGAAAAAAATTGTTTTCAAAAAATATTTGTTATATAAATTCTCGAAGAAATTTACTATTTTTGAAGGAACACATTGAAATTTTGAATATATGTTTGAAACATATATTAATGGGTTATATGAAAATTAATATTTTAATCTTCAAAGACCGAAGGGAAACTCACATATTGTGTTGATTAACCACGAAAATAATATTCACATAATTATAATTTTTTTAAACAGAGTAGAAGTTAAATAAAAAACACAAGTTGAAACCGCTTGGTGTTGGCAATGGATATCGACATGTTTTCGTAGTATACAACCAAAACCAAATTGGCTTCATGTGTCGTGTGCTTCTACTGTTCACTGTTGGTATATGTTACAACTGGAACCAACAAGTGGCCGATGTTGCCTTCTCCGGTATATATACTTAACAGAAGCAATTCCATGCCGCTATCCGTTCAGCAAAATCGCTACGAACCCAAAAATCTCTCATTCACAAGTGCATCTGCTCGCAGCCATGGCGGAATCACAGATTGAGGTACTACTCAAATATTGTTTACCTCATATTATAGCTCCTTACTTTTTGCATTGTCATCTTCTAAACTTGGTGCTTTGCATTTTTTACTTGTTCTAACAGAAAACAAAGAAGCTGGCCTCCCTCTATGCGGAAACTTCTGTTTCCTTTCTCTCATCTGTATCCAATCATCTACCATCATGGATTCCAAAGATCATGCATTCTTCCTTCTTCAGCAAATGCGAGTTGCATTTAGTTCAGGATAAGTATACTGAACAGAATTTGCTATGCATTGACTGCTCTGCTGCTCATGAACCAACAAATGCAGTTATCTGTAGGCGATGCACAAAAGAAAGTCACACTGAGCACCATGTCATCCAAATACGAAGAGCATCCTACTCAAATGTTGTTCGCCTCAGTGACATTAAGTTTATGGTTGACACATCAAGGATTCAGAAATACGTAATTAATGGACGAACAATTATTTTTATCAACAGGAGGCCCATGAAAGGAAAGAAGGATCCTTTTGCGAGTAGCTATCGATGTTGCAAATGCTCACGTGTTCTTCTTGATAATTTTAGTTACTGCTCTATGGAGTGTATGATTTCTAGTGCCTGTACTCCTGTCGGTTTTAGCAGTTGTACTAGACTTGGTCATAAAAAGCGAACCAGGAAAGGCATCCCTAAGCGCTCACATCTCGGTTGTTTGTTCTAGAGCCTGCTTGTTTACTTTCATATTAAGCTGTGTTTGTGTTATGGAACATCTCGTTCTGAATAAAAGTGTTCTGTATGATTGCCTCATGTACAATAATATTTTCATTTTGTTTCTCACTACAATGTAATCTTTATTTTTGTGTACAACCTATGTGATTTGAATGATTTACTTAACACCGCGGGCGAAAATAGCAATCTCTGTTTCATGAATGTCACCTTCTCGGAGATTATGACATTGTCAGCGTGCACTTCTAGGTGATCAGCCTCTCATTAGAAACTCCTGGAGAATGTACCTTAATAAAGCTGTCAAAAAAAGTCATGATCTCTCTTATTTCTTTGAAAATTCTAGCATTCAGAGTGCAATGAAATTTTGTTCATGGTAATGCTGCTTCTAGTTCTGTTGCATCCATGTAATGCAATGCTCTCCAGGATGTAACTGCGAGCAATACTTTCACCTTGAGAGTTTTTGCTTCGTTTTGCAAATTGCTTCAACTTACTTGAAGCAAGCTGTACAGAGAATTGAAATCATGATTGCAAGCTTCTGAAAATCTAACACATAGTCTATCTCTAGGCACCAGTCTTGTACTCATCTAATAATTGTCACATACATTCGTCTTATTTCTGCCAGAGCACTAAATGGATAATAGAAAGCACACATGTAGCATATGTCTTAGAAATATATGTCCAATAAGTAAAATATATTCCTAGTAAAAATAATTCTATTACATAAATTGATTTATTCTGTTATTCGAAGTTCAGATACATCAATCCGTTCATTAGGGACAAAAACATAACTTGCATGACAGATACTACAACAAATTCAAGACAGCTAAATACAACCCTACGGCAACTACACTTGGATCCTTCACTCAACGCCAAGACTGTCACAGATACTTGGTAGATTTCCCTTATTATTTGGTAAGTGCAATATCTGGTATAGTAGCTGATCCCGAAATTTCAGTAGTCGAGCCTATTAGAAGCAGAAAAATTAAACTGTTAGCTCCATAGTATGGATAGTGTACAGAAGATAATAAGATAGATAATCTTTCATGGTAAATCAATACCTCTGTCAACTCATGCACCAGTGAGACACCATCAAATTCAACAGCACAATACAACGAATAAATCCCAGATTTGCCGCTGAAAAAAAGTCTAATTATTTTCTGAATATTTATAAGGTTGGATAATTTGTAGTAAAAACTGTTTTATTATTTCTACTTACCTAACTGGTTCCTCAATAATCTTTTCTGCTATCACAATTTCCCAGTTGAAGGGATCTATCTGTGCACTTTTGCAGTAAATCGGAATAGCTCTCGGAAGAGATCCATGTAATGCAGGCGCTATTTCAAAATGTTTATGTGATATTGCCTCTTGATTTGAATTATTTATTGATGGGTCGAGAATAACAACACAATTTGTGTTGAAATCCCAAACATAGCAAGACCACAAGTTATCAAGATTCACACATGCAATTACCTGCAGAAAAATGGAAGTATATTATATATTCTTGTTATAGAAACATATCTCATCTATCAATAACAACTTTTAACAGTGGTACTGACCAGTCTGCACTTGGATACGTCATACTTAAGTTTGTCATGTGAAAAAAATGCCTCGTAAAATTGATTTGATTCGGGCTGCACACCACAAAGAACATAGTTCTTTGTTGAAGGAAAAATATTAATTTAATGTATATAATGAGCTAACTAATATGTAAGAGATTAGAATATGGTCATAGTGATACTTACAGACCAATCTGGTGACAGGAAGTGTCGAGAAACTAATTCATTACACTGAAACCGTGAAGAAATTTCGAGGTTCCGAAATGCTGTCATAGCCAGTTCACATATATTCCTATCAATTACCATAGTATCAAACAGCATTGTCTTTATGTCAGCTCCAGGCACAATAACTTGGCGATGGTCATTATAAGATATCCATGTCCTATTGCATGATTTGTCAAAGTTAGAACTATACATGTGTACAGAAAATACTGAAGTTCCTAAAAGTAAAAACTGTGCACATACCAGAAATATTCCAGATGATGTGGTGTTCCATCAATCCAACGACTAATAGCTTTTATAGCATTGTTTGATACATCGCAATGAATTTGTATCTGATTGAGTATCGATGTTACAATATTAAGGTGAACATTTTTGTGAGTATTGCTTTTGCCAGCTGGTAGAGGCAGAAGTGGCACAAATTGCAGTACATGTGGATCAGGATCATTACTTGCACTTGATTCAGATACAGAATCATGACTCTTTCCTTTGTTATCAGATAGTCTTCCTGCAAGTGCTAAATTCCTTGTTTTAACTAAATTATGCTCATTGCTGAATTCCATAATTAAATGTAAATTGACCTAAGTCTGTAACAAACAAACCTGTGGATCTATTGTCAATGGGCATGCCGGACAAACTATCCGGCAAGGTAGATGAAATGTTCCTTCGATTGATGATGGGTTCATGTATATGCTCAGTAATATTTCTGACTTCGTTGCGTATGTCACCTGAAATTAGTTTACATTTATTTTAAATGCTATCATTCCTTGCTTTTTCTTGAAATGACCTTTTATAAAATCTTTAGAACTAGTATATATTTACAGTAATTGTTGTAGGTCATCTGAAAAGGTATAATGATTTTTACATAAATTTGTTATTATTAGTGATTAGTAAAAGTAATCCATTGCATGACATGAAAATACAATTCTTCTATAAAACATTACGATATTAAGGCAAGCATGAGTTAGTTCTAATATATACAGCATCTCCATTTTAAATTAATCTTTTTAATATGTTACAAATTCATAGATATGAACAATAATATTCATTTCTTCACTACATATGTTATCTGATCCAGTCAAAGTAAATTAACATGAATCATGATTACCATCAGTTCTGCGAAAATCTGACACGAGTTGTTTCCCTCTTCCGTGGAGTTCAGCGCATAAGCAAGTGGCTGTACTACAGGAAATTCTGATTCACTTCATGCATGTTGCACCATCACAGCTACCTATTGTAAAGGAATACAGAATAAGTTATTTCATTTTATATAAATGAATTTGGTCACAAAAAACATGTGATGAGGTTATCATAACTGGGAATGTTTGAATTGTTGTTATTGGAACTTGATGACCAACCACTATTTGATCCAACTTGATCATGCCATGCTGCAGTGCTGGTAGACAGCATATTTTCTATAGCAGATTCCAAATCAATTCCATGGTTGTCAAGCAATTTGACCATCCGGACTATGATATCCTGTGGCAGATCATTTTTTTATAAGCAAGAGTAACATGTGAATTCTAACATAAGTAGTAGGATGCAAATCCACCTCATCACGACGAGGTTTCTTTGGAGAAGGAGACAATTGAAGTGCTCTATCATGTCCTGGTGATTCAATAACTGAATCTAGAATAGGCTGTTTGTTTCAGAACTAAAATGAGATGAATCATAGAGAAACAGAAACTTGTATTACTAATTGAGACTAAGTAAAAACATAAAATTATTACCTTTGAAATGAAGTCTCTATATGTATGGAAAAATTTATCGTTCGTATGGTATTTAAGCAAGTCATCAACAATTTCAGTCGTGTACACCTTTGCACGAGGAAGAACATTTTGTTGGACTTCATACTTGGATCTATCCATGTGCTCCATCAAATGAACCTACAAAATTTTGTCGAAAATATGTGAGGTGCGTCGGTTAAAATTTCTTTTGAATAAGTATACATGCATAGAGACGTACCAAGGTTAGTAAAATACATCCTTGTATTGGAATTGTCTTCTTGCGCAACTGCAAATTTCTTTTCGTTTTCATTGCATTTTTCTTTATATCTTGAAGTACATACGTGCACCAATCAAATTCAGCAACTCGCTCAGGATATGCAAGAGCAGGAAATACTTCTGCATATGTTGCGTGCTCCCTAGCTCTAGGTGCTAAAAACTTGCCAACAAGGACAGCAATGAAGGCACGAGATAAAGCTGGTGTCTTTACGCTTCGATCCGACATTGACGAGTATTGCAAATAACACTCTCATAACGTGAAGTGGATAGCATAGCTTCACCATCAGGTATGCCAAATATCTGTCTCACTCGCAAATGAGCCATACTTCGGTCCATTTCGGTATCTCCAAACACGGGTTTGTTTCCCTTTGGAATACCAAGTATTCTGTGAACATCTTCACGTGTAATTGGAATCTCCAAATCATCACTTAGCACAAACACCATTTTGTCGATGTCTAGTGACCATAGCATCCAAGTATGGATTACCCTGTTAACTCTGAAAAAAAACGGTATATCCAACGAGTGATCCGAATCCTATTTCTTTCACGACCTTCTGCTGAGGCTCGACGGATGTAAGATCAAATCTCTTATTCCTCTAACAGAGTAACGGGACTCAAATCGGAGTTTACTTGTCCAATTTTTTGATTTGGAACCCATAAAATCCTAAACAAATTTCTGCAAGCAAATAATCTAATCTTATATTCGGATCTGCGATGAAGGATATGATGCGGAAAAGCTGGAATTGCAATGAAGTGGAACATCATCCAGAGCAAATTACCCGGACGATAGAAGGAGTCACCCGATCCTGCCGCCGTAGCACCGAGAGAACACAAGCTAGCAACTGCTTCTAATACGAAGGGAATGTGCATATGCAATGAACCTTCTACGGAAGACGATAGAGTAGTTCACCAGGAAGAAAACAGACAATATGGTAATATTAGCGATAAGGTCCCTATTTTTTCCTGATATTGAAACAACGGTGCACAATAAGTTTTACCGCTTAAGGTGTTAGTAGTAGAGAAATACAAAAGTGAACAGTTAATACGCAAGCGGCATATTGTGACGTCATCGGTTGGTTTTGGTACATGCTTACGTCACCTGTTGGTTTTTAAACGATTACTGACAGTTTGGTGTTGAATGTTTTCTAGAACAAGAAAGCTGTTGCACTTGATACTTTCTTATCCGGGCAAATAGAATAAAGTCAATTTGTCTATATTTTTCATTGTGAAAGTAGAAGCAAATTATGAATTGGGAAGCTTGAACCAAGTAATATAGCAACGATTTTTTATGTAATTATATTCCACTCGGTTAAGGATTACACACCCATGTGTAGTTCATGAGTATTGGTCCAATGGCTTGGCCACTGATCGATTGTACATGCCATTCTAAATTACAATTCATGCAAAAGAGTTATTTTACTACTACATAAACAGATGTCGTGTTTCTTGTTGACACCGATCAAAAGAGAATAGCGAGTGGTTAATGGCCTAGAACAAGACAGTTTATCTTGCAACACTACAGAGTCTCATCAAGCTTCTCTTGGTCGTCTTCAGCGAACAACTTCTTTGCAACACTTTCACTCGTCCATCAAGCGACGCCTCTTGGTCTGAAGCAGAGCAGGAGAATGTAGTTCCTTTTCTGTTGGCCTTTGGTATTCGGATCAACCGGATCGGTGAAATAGTCCCCAGTAGCAATTTCATTCTTACGTGCTTCAGATGCGTCCTTGAATACACCTCCAGCACCTTGCTCAAAAAATTGACATCCAGGAGCAGCTTGCATTTGAGGCTGCTACATTATGGTTAATAACCAATTAATAAGGAAGTATAGTTCAAAAAATTTAAAAGAAAGAAAGCTATCTACCACCTGATACAATGCAGCTTTGTTTGAGTTTATGGGTTGATCAACTAATCCAACCAGAGGTTTATATAGGTCCCTGTACTGTCCACAACTGCAGGAAAGTGTATACTAACGACCTTATCAACTTGTATATTGGACTTTCAATGTTGTCTGATTATTAAAAACAAAATCAATACCTTAAGGCTTCAGCAAACTGACGAAGTGTAGTTTGCTTTGGAATCAATGGGTACTGAAAACCAGCACTAATAGTTGGGAGTGGTGTATATGGACTAGCATCTATTGCTGGACTAGAAACTGCATCCACTAGCACTTGGCTAGCTTGTGTACAGACTATTGTACTGGCATCAGGAACGAAGTTGTGAGATTCATTGAGACCGTGAACACCAGTACTGACGAGTGGATGAATTATGGTTCATGGGAGGAGAGATACCAATGAATTCAAAGAAATTTTCATCATAGTAAGAGTCCTCCATGATAAGCAATTCAGTACATGCAATCTATCATAAATGTAGAACATGATTAAGAAATCAATATTTGAAAATTAACTTTACAATCATGTATATAGATTGTACTGACTGGCGTAGCTGGTGGCTGGTTTGAGCTTCCTGCAATGACAGTACTACTGCAGTTCTTCAGGGGAGACAGAGTCTCATAAGCAGTGCCATATGGCTGCTGAAAACAGAGAGCAAGGAGTACAATAATTCAGCTATATTTATGAATGCAATGAGAAAATTCCTATAGACTTCATACTATAGATAGGTCTCCCTAACCTCTAGTGCTCTGTTCACAGTTTCATAGTTTAGACACTCTTCAAATGGTCCAAGTTGAATCTGCCATAAATAAAATACAAGAGATCTGGTAGGACAGTAATATTTGAACACAATAAGAAGCTCGAAATTAACAACGAAAACCTCTGGTAGAAAATAGTTGCCGCA
This sequence comes from Chloris gayana, assembly GCA_031894775.1. Classification (NCBI taxonomy): domain Eukaryota; kingdom Viridiplantae; phylum Streptophyta; class Magnoliopsida; order Poales; family Poaceae; genus Chloris; species Chloris gayana. The sequence continues at coordinate 11,145 of JAUNZO010001349.1, forward strand.
ACCCAGGCCTTCAATGAAAGACCCACCAAACTCCTATAGTTTGCATAAGTAATCAGTGAACAAAAGGAAAATCTATTCACAGTTGCTACAGCCGTGAGAGTTAACTGACCACTAACCTCTTGTGGAAGAAGATTCTTCCCTTTTTTGTCCGGAGATGGAGACTTGTGGGGAGATGTCGGCAGAATCGCTCGGCCAGGAGGATCCATGTAAAGTTTTTGGTAGCTAGCAGATGGAATGTTCGGGAGATGGAGGAATAGGATGCACTAGAACTGAAGATGAGAGTTTTAGCGCACAAGGCGATGAGTGCATGGTACTATATAGCCAGGACCTCCATCCTCGTGACTAACCGTATCTGCTCTATTGACTGTTGGGTATATCCAACGAGGAATAGGTTTGCTACAGCTGTTGGAAGCTAAAGAGGCGCCACCAGTTCACTGTTCTTTTGTTTTTATTTTTTTGCGCCAAATCGGTTCACAGTTCAGACATGGACGATATCGATCTTCCACTAGGAAGCATGTACAATATTATAAATAGACAACATTACGTAGATTTCTGTCATTAAGATATTTTTATTTTGCAAAATATATTCTTATCATAAATTGATACCTTTTAAATATTTATTTTGATTTCAAAATAACTTATATAACATGTGCCTCAGTAGAAAAAAGATATGTTCTATAATTTATGGCTTAAGGATGAACTTTGATTCAGATGGTGTCTTAGGACATCACTAAAACATTACAAATCTCTTAATTGTAGATCATTAATTAGCATTTTTAATCGTTAGGTCCTGTTTCTTTCGTGCTGCGAAAGTGGTAAAAGGTAATTAATTTCTAAAATTTTAATAGTAAAATAGAAAGAGATATGTTAAAAGGAGCCAAAATTTTAACAAGGTTATAAAATGCGTACAAATCTTGAACATAAATATCTTTATTTTCAATAACAGCTGCTTTAATGTCTTTTAGAATTTCAAGTAAATGAACAAGGTTATGAACTTTTGTCTTAATAACTTGAACGTTAATGTGGCTCAAGTTTCGTAAAGAACATATAGTCATTATTTGCTACAACAACGATATGATTATTACATCCACTGTTAACATAACTACAAATTTCATGAAAGAAATAAGAACATCCAACATAACCCATCGAAGTATTTCAGAGCCAAAATAGCAGAACAACTGATTCTTTTTAATTATTAATGCAACATAACTCAGTGAAACTATTGTTTTCTGCCAACATGTAAGTCATAGTGCCAAAACGTGATCCTCATCTTCAGTTGAGTAGATGTCACCAATTTCAGATAATCTTGATATAGCCTGCCTGCAATAAATTTTGTATATGTGATATAAATATCTAAAAACTTGTATAATGATTAACTTAAATAAGACAAGTAATTTGATAACCTGATTATATTTTCATCTTCTTCGTCCATGGACTCATTAATAGTACTAACCGGGACCCCTGTATTCTCAAATCTTGTGGATATATAGATAATGATTAATTTGATAATACTGTTCACTTATAATTTATTATATATTGCTGTTTATTAAAATTAGTTAATTACTTACCTTTTCTCTAGAAATTTGATGCAACTCAATACCTTATCACAAACTTTCTTAATCTTCATATCCTTTGAGGGACTCTAAAAAGTAAATTGATGTCCACTATAAATCATCATAATTAAACATAATATATAATTTTTACTATACTGCATTGCAAATAATAACTTTTTTTTAAAACTGAGAAAGTAACTAACATAAAAAACTTTTTTTCCAATAAATTACTTACATGTAGTTTTAAAGATATATTGTCATTACTTATATTTTCCGGCTGTTCCTATAATTAATAAATAAAGATGTATATATAGTGTTAGTTACATCAAAGACTATTAATGAAATTAGGAAACTTGGAAAAATATGTAATATGATTTACATTGTCAATTTTCATGTGATCCAATCTTGTGTAGATGCAACTTAGAAAGTGCTCTGTAACAAAATTGAAATCCACAATTTCCCTGAAACATATATTAAACTTAAAATTAAATACATAAATTAATTGAAAGATTAATGTTCTATTTATTCAATTATATAAAGTTATACCTGATATTATATACTATTACTGTGCACTTATTTTGTTTAAACTTTGGACAACCATTGATCCAAACATAAGGGTAGCTTCTTGCAATCAGTTTTTGTTGTAAGTCTTGTGGATACAAGGCATTTGAACCCCTAAGAAAAAATAAAGCTGCAACCTAATGTACATAATATATATATAGATAGATAGATAGATAAAAATATAATTGAAATCAGTACACAATATTGCATTCTATTTGTCCTGTGCCATCATATAACACAAAATTAGTCATGTTTCCATCTTGATGAATTTTGCTCATCATTCCAATCATCTTAACCTATAAATTATATAATAAAAAGGATCCCATGTTAGTAAAAAATTGGAACAATTAAAACAGCAAACATATGTACTGTTTAACTGACCATGGTAATAGCAAACCCACTTATAATTGGGCGCCCGTTAACTGTTAAGTTGCGACAACCATCATTAATATCTTTAACGATTCATTGGATTAATTGAACCTCCATCTGGATCCTTCATAATGAATAATAATTTTAGATTATTTCCAATATGATATAAATTGTACATATAATTGTTGCCATAAAAATAATAAATTTTTGACAGATGCAAACCTTGTATGTCCCGATAGGTTGTTGCCCATCAAGTACACTTACAAACAAAGGGTTATTGAATTTACTGGTTGATGCAAAGGAGGAAGACATATCCATACGTCTGAAGCAACTAGAGTGATGTAGTGAAAACAGAAACTTCTATCAAAGATGTTTGAGGTGCACTCCAACATTTAGTAAATATATAGCAGTGAGACCTGCAACCGGAATAGAGCTCTCCAATATGTAACAACTTGCAGCACAGAACAACATGAACCGAACGATATATGGGAACACAAGTGTCTTATCAACCAACTACTAGTAAACTGCCGGTGGAATGAAATTTGAGGATACAATACGTCATATTCTCACCTCTAGTTTCTATTTAGATACAAAGCAAACACGAAAATGTTAATCATTTCAGAGTTAAAGTGTTGTTCTTCTCCAGGGAGGATATTTAACCGATGCTCTTTTGTTTTATATAACAACTGATGCTCTTTTTGCTTCGATAAGAGGATGCAAGTTCTCTAAGAATGTCCTCCAACCTCCAAATCCTGAAAGCTGTGACATTTTTCCAACAAATAAAGCCATGTCCACCTTCTTGAACATGGCTTTTTCAAAAAGGGCATGTTATGCACATATCTACTCGCAAGCGGCAAAAGAAAATTTTGAATTTACTTCAAAGTTTGGAGTGACAGAATTTTAGGCAATAAAACGTGTACTGTTAATGTAGCTCAGATCTAGATAATGAGCAATTTATGCAGGATGCAACTTCCCATATCAATACCGCTACTTAGTAGGCATCTTTCAGTAACAAAATAGTTCTTGGATGAAAGTGTCATGGTCTCCAGATCCATATATTAATTATTGATAGGGATCCTTATGATGTTCTGAAGATGAATAGCTCAGATCGTGTGGCTGAGAATTTATTGATGCCATTATTCTATTATACGAGTTAACGAGTTTCATTGTGATTCTTCTTATAAACCATGGATAACTCAAAGTATTAACAGTCGCTCCATTATCTCTACACAGGAAGAGCACTTCCTTTAATAATTCAACTCTCTTGAGTATACTACTTCATTAATATGAAATCTCCGGTCTAGGAACACATGATACGATAATTGTTTGCATTTAGAACATGACAACCAGAATGGTATTGGTTTTTTAAGAAACACCACGTTGGGCAAGCTAACATAGCACTATTGAATATTCTATCATATTGAACAATTTATTTATTAACACTATCATCGTCAAGTACTCAAGTACACTGAAATTATGTAATAGTAATATAGAAATTTTTCAAGACAATTATTTATTTCCAGTCTGCTATGAGGTAGCCATGTTCTGCTGAGCCATCATCTTTCCGTTATTTCCTTCTATGGATAAAATTATTTGCACAACTTCTTTTCTCAAGAAGGTTATAACACTCTGCAGACAGATAATAACATTTAGACTGTAAGTAAGATATAAACGATATGGCTATAATTTTAATTTAGTTAAATCAGGAACAAACCTCTGATAGATGACGGTTATCAACGATGCCATCAGGCTTTCTAATGTAATTGACAACATAAATGCCAGAATGTCCTCTGCTATGAGTTAGTTAAAATACTATTATTTTAGTACTTACAATAACATCCTAGAAAAAATTAAAACTGTTACAAAGATATTAGTTATAACTTACCCATGGCAAGGTTTGTCATGTAACATCGCTGCTCTAAGTGGCCATGTCTCACTCGTTAACTAACAAGCCTTCTCCAACTCTGTTAACACATGATGCAAACGACATATGTATATTTGTTGCCACTGGTTTATACATTTGTAATGATTTATTAATTTTTTCTGAAGTTAATGTTGGATCATAGATCATAATTGTCTTTGATAGCATATCTAAACTGAAGCAGCACCAGCTGCTATTCATATGGCATGGAAAAAAAACCTGCATATTCAAGAAGTAGTCAATAAATCTAATCAATTTATGCATATTTAGGATTAAACAAATTGAAACTAATTTTGCCTTCTCTATTGTCGACAGCTCATTCTTGCTTAGCATTAGTTCTATTTGCATCCGAGCTGATACACAATCAAATGCTGCTACTCCTGTTAAACATATATCCTGAACATCTTTTTGTTAATAACATTGATTAAAAAGTGCTGGTATATAATAAAACCCTTTGTGTGAGCGATTCAAAAGTACTTACAGCAAAGTCAGATTCAAGTATATATTTTGAACTTGGTATGACCGATTGAAATCCTTCGCTCTTCATTTGTATGAATCGGCGAACTAAGACATCCATAACATCTCGAGATATCGCCGAGTCCAGCTGTAATTGTGATACCAATGAACTCCCAGATATTTGTATTGCTCTTGGAATTTCGTGGGAAATGAAAAACCTGATAATATTACAAGAAATACTTTGAAAACACAATCTGAAATTACTAAATTTCAAAAAATTTCATGTACCTTTGCAACTCATTATCATTTGCTTCTTGTAACCAGCTCAATGTTGTAGCTGGGCATTTTTTTGTCATATACTGAGATAATGATACTCCTTTCGGTCCAATTATTGTTTTACCGCTTTGCAACTTATAACTTGCTTTCAGTTCTATTTGAGTAACATCAGAACAATTTGATAGTTTTGAAGTATTCATCTCAACGGAGTAATTATCCGTGTTGGAACGGCATGTTACATGCTGTGCATCCAAACTGCTCGAATTGCTATTCAGTCCTTCTTAAATGGTTAAATATGAAAAATATTAATACTAGGTTGATTTAGGAAAGATGATAAGAACTTATGATCATTAGTCTTACCAAAATTAACAACTTCATTGATAACATCACTGTAAAGTGCATCCAACCTCTGTTCCATTGATTTCCTAAATATCACAATAGATTTGAACAATGCAGCACGCTCGCGCTTAAAACGAACCATTAACTTCTTTGATATCTGAAAATATCAGAATAATTAATACATGGCAACAAAAATAATATTTAATTTCAGATACAAAGACTTACATTTATATTAGTTAATCCAAGCTTGTTGTGTATCTTCTTCGAATAAGTCCTTCCATCTTGGTTAATATATGGTTGCTGAACTATTTGTTCATTTTTTGATGATTTTCTTAGTATAAAGCAGGCGTTTCCATTTTCCTCAAATTTGATAACGTCATTACACATTAATGATCGAATGAATTGCCCTTTGTATTCCTTTATACGTGGCAAAATTAATCTATTCATCTGTTGGTTTGTTGCACAAAATATTGTTTCACAATATAAAATCTGCAAGACCATGAAATTATAATTAGTACTACTCTACATAATTTAATAATATTGAAAACAATATAAATAAAATATTTCTGTGTTACCTGAAGAAATGGGTAGCAGTGGTACCCGGATGACCTTAAAATGTCTGTGCCCTGCAACAAACTAATGCATCCGGCACTTTGTCCAATACGGTCTATGACATATTGGCACCAATTGTAATTTTTAATCCTTTCAGGGCACAATAATGCAAATATAAAAGGTGCATTAACACCTGCTGATCTATCCGATGGAACAAGATATGTTAAAATAATATATGTCACAAACGCAAGAATGAAAGCATCCTTTTGAATATCCGACATTACACTCTCATATCTTCTTAGAAGTATTTTTTCACAACTGTGCATGATATCCTTTGATAAATCGTCCATCTCTAAGCACTTCATGGCATAGCGAACAACACCGTGGGAGTTATCTTCTTTCATATAATCAATCCTAGTGCCACCACTTGGTATTGCAAATATATTAAAAACCTGTTGATCATTCAACTCGGCATGACGACCATCACCCAAAGACAAAAATCTCATACTTGGATCAATATTTTTAAGCAACCAAATATCAAACTCTGCTTCCATAAAAAAAGAGTAGGAAGTGACAACACATGGCCAAACCCTATGTCTTCAACTAGTCCACGCTGCTGTGAACTAAATGTCGATAAGATGTCGAAACTAACTCTCTTTTGCCTGGATCATACATGTGAATGCATGGTGGATACTTAGTCATCTGTAAATCTGGCTGATGCATAGCTGCCGGAACCGAATCTGGTTGACACGGTATTTTCCTAGATGAAGTGCGTCCACGTGATCCTTTCCAGACTAAGGTGCTTAAGGTATTCATCACTCTAATATGTTCTGTACCAACAAAAGCAGATGGCTTTATATGAACAAAACATGGTAACTTCATATGTGTTATGTAGCTGGGAAAAATTCAGATAAGATGTCGTATCTTGTTGGAAAATCTTCATCTACAATCTCTGCAATTTTACATTAACGTCCAAAACCAAAAAAAAACAACAGACAGGAAAGCACGAACCTCTTGCGGTTTGCTTACAAGTATACATAACCTACTACAGTGAAAGTTCCTTTCGGAATGAACGCTTGTGTTTTGGATATTTATAGATCCAATTCAAGCTTTTCCACGTTGATTTCAATGAGTTCTAACTTTGTTACAAATATATGTACATAGTAATTAGACGCCAATTATGCAAAGAGTGGAAATAAAATGGCTAGATATAACACAATAAATTTGAGATCTGCATTACTGGATTTTTTTGGCAACCAGTATTATACATCTTTATTGTTTTTAGCTGTTTGCTCAATCAAATTAATAAAAACTTGTATCCTGTTACTTCATGACTTTTATGGCAATTAGGTTAATTTATTAAGTGACACATAATCCGTTCCAAACAGTGACATCTCATACTAAGATGACTCCAGAAGACTGAACATTAGCAGACTGCAGAAAGAGCGTTCACTGCTCTATTGTCGGACGACATTCAGATTTCTGTCTGATAAGAATGAGAAGGTTCTACTGCTCTATTGTCGGACGAGATTCAGATTTCTGTCTGATAAGAATGAGAAGGTTCTACTGCTCTATTGTCCGACGACATTCAGATTTCTGTCTGATAAGAATGAGAAGGTTCTACTCGCGGACGACATTCAAAAATCTGTTAAATTGTCATATTGTTTTTGACATAACAATTACCACTTTATTTAATAATTCCATAAAAGGTACAAAGATATTAATACAACCTATCACTAGGGATGTCTTGGCCATACAAATAAACTGAGCAACTAAAAACTGCGCTTGAGAACTGATCGAACACGAACATGTAGACATCCGTTCTGAATGTTGAATTCAATTAAACAGTATCCTTCGTAGATTCCAGGTATCTCCTTCATCAGACTCGACCAAGTGCGACCAGCAAATAAGATTCTACCATCATATCCAACATACATATCAGTTTCTATTTGAAAATTATCATTGCTTGGCGTCTCAAATATCACCTTTGTTCCATCATAGGTTCTGTATATGTGGATTGACAGTTCCATGGGTATATACTGCAAATAAATATCATACTCAATATGTAAGGATTTTTTTATTAACCACAACAATAATACAATAAGATATGTTGGTAACTGCACAATGGAAATACCATCTTTTTATGCTTTATAGCTGTCTTCCTCATTTTATAGAAGAACATTGGGATTTGTGGTGTGACTGGACAAATTCCATATATAAATTCCAGTAATTCTTCTGTAGCGCTGATGTTCTTTCCAAAGTAGCATCGCCTACTACTACAATGAGTTGCAGCCACTACGCAAATAATCAATTAGTAGAATTACATACTATTAGCATAGACCCAAAGTGATATAAATTTTAAAAAGTTCAATAAATATTACCATTTGTCATGGGTAAACCTCTAGTAGGATACCTCCTATGATTCATGTTCTGTGCTTCAACTCTGATTTTTCCATTTGAAATAACAGAAACAACAACTGTATGACCTTTTTGCAATTTGTTGTGTGAAGCAAAGTTTTTCCAGCAATCACCCCCAACATACAATCTGCCTTCAACAGTAGTAATCCTGACTTCTGTCTCCAAATGGTCATCGGTTATCAGTATAACTTTTTGCCCTACGATAGGACAATATCTTGTCCGTGCAAATGCGCTAATTTCCTATAATAATATTCATAAGCAAATGTACAAACAAATTTTATATGAAGTTCACATCATAAATTATTGAAAATATCAATAAGTTTATTTCACTTACTATAGGATCGCCTTCATTTATTATTTTATAGTACAACTTCCGTCTCTCAAAAGAAATCTACACATAAATATTGAAAAAATAAGCATACAATTCCAATTCCTTTTTGTCAGTTACTAATTTATTAATTTATCATAATTACTAATGAAATAATTGTCTAATAGTTACTAAATATATTTGCTATATGAAGTACTAGATTTTTATATCAGATTTAAATCATGTTAAATTATAACTTTATATGGCTCATATTGTTAATTAAAATCTAGTACATATGAAATTAATGAAATTTTATATATGAAATTACTCATGTCTGTGAAATTCTGATGACTACCATTTAGCTAAAATGTTTCCAGCAGTAGCCATTAAATTCATCTTTTCATGGAAAGAAGGTACAAGGTGGTAAATTCACATTTTAGAGCTCACTAAGATACTTAGACAATAATTGAAAGGTTCCTGTCTCTGTTAAATAACTATACAAGTTAGCTATCGGCAAAAAGGATAGGCAACAGGGTACTAGAGCAACCTGATCAAGCTCTAGTAACATTAGTTTCAATTCGAATTGCATATGTATCTCAACGCACGGAAGACTGAAACTTCCCCTATGGAGATAACATAGTTATTTCCTAGCCAACGAAAACCATATCGTGATGTAACTGAAATCTATTGATTCATTGAGTTGTTTCTGTCGAGCACAGCATCGGAGCATGCTTGGAACTTTCAACTAGATAGATATTGTTACTATGAAGAGAAAAGTCTACTTCCTATCTCATAGAATTGTTACAGGATGGAGCATGATCTTTAACACCCAGCATCAAGCTTAGTACTAAACTTGCTGTCAGAATTTCAGATGGAAAGTATTTATAACATCAGCCAACTTATAAATGGAAGAATAAAACATTGGACCATAGTCGGTAAAAATAAATATCATGAATAAACAAATAGTTAGTTAGTCACAAAGCCATGTATGTACATAAGAGTCACCTGAGATGCCATGTTGCCCATCTTAAGTTTATGACAAGTAACGAGGACTGCAACCAATTGAGATATGCAACCATGGGTGCCATGTTTTCTATATATATATATAGCCAAACTGGCTTACATCATCATTGGACAACAATAGAGCTGGATGCGCTTTGTAAGACGCACACGTCACACACATACACGAGACTTGCACATTAAAACAACCGTTTACATCTCCCACTTGGTTCAGGCATGTACACAGATGGGACCCTGAATAATTTCCAAGACAACATGCAAGGACATGAGATTTCTATCTGCAGCTTCCACGGGTCGTCTATAGACTAAAGCCTTGTTTATTCACTTTACATAGATAGCGATCGACAGTACTACATAAACATTGGCCTATATGCCAACGTTAATATGCAATTAAGTATGTTACTTATTTATTTTATTATACTTCGATATTGTTTCCAACAGATTAAGCTGCGCCATCATGATTCTCAAAATACTTCCTTGATATAAGCTCAGATATTGATTTGAATCTCTTAAACGCTGGACGTCCCTTTGGCCTATTACGTTTAGGTCCACTAAACTTTTCACCATTGTGGGTCTCATGTACTTCTTCAGGATCACTTGATCTAACCTCAGTATAAGTAATTTCCTTGCTCGCAGCATCAAGGTGACGCAACATAATTTTCATCCCATCTTGATGATTTCTAGCTGCACTTAATATATTCATTGCTGCGAATTGAACTGAATTGTAGCACACAGATAAAGCAACTGTCTCGCTCTGTAGAAATAGAGTCTAGCTTACTTCGAAGTAGCATACTAGATCGCGTCCATCCGTGATCGATACAGTTCGTAGGTAATTCTGTGATACCGAGGTGAACAAGAACCTAGAAAGAGCATTAACAAAGTTAGAATGTCAAATGAAAATATATTAGTATATAGGAAATTTGAATGTGTGTCATGGAACCTTTATTGAGTGCTTGCATGGCATGCCGAGTGTGTTCAAATAATGTACAAGAACAATGGATATCATCACCAGTATGCTTCAAGTTCACTTCAAACATTGAGTACTCTTCATCAAGATTTGGATCTTGGACTATAAAGCGGCCTGCATTGTCGTTTGAAATAACAAGCAACGGACCAGATTTGTACATCTCATTTGAAAATTTGGTAAACATCACTCGAGTATAAATCTTAGCAGCATGTAACTCAAGCGGAAAGCCAAATTGCAACCGTCTGGCAACCTAAGAAATAATTCATTTTAATAATCATAGAAACAATTATAATAAATTGTTGAATTATATAAAAAAATACCTTGGTTGTAGCATGCTCCTCACGTGCTTCCTCACTCTCTCTGTCAGCAAGCAGTTTATTAAACTGCAACACAAATTGGTGCATAGGTGAAGATCGTGGAACGTATGTTTTTAACATATGATTAGCACTCTCACTTCTTTGGGTGCTAGTCATCCCACCACAAAACACAGTTGCAAAGTAAGGCTTTGCCCACATCAATCTGTTATTGTATGCACGCTCCAAATATTTGTTCCCGGTTAACCCATGTTTTGATATTATTTCATTCCATCTACGCTCAAATTCACGAATAGGCATCATCTCATCAAGTAAATCGTGAAATTCACGCTTGAATGTCCCTTTATTTGAGTAGCAATGTCCAATATTCTCTCTTGCCTTCTTCAGAACATGCCATTTGCACCAGCGATGTCCGACATCGAGGCCAAGTTCTGCGTAAGGCAACATACATTTGATGGCATTGATTTGCAATGTTTTTTAGGATTAACATAATTATTATACAAATTTTCATCAGTGTATAAAATGTAGAATTTTATAATTTTTACCTGTCAATATAGTTTGAGGTAGCTTGCCACTCATAAGTCGAGCAAATGTTTTAAAAGCCCATTGGAAAGCTTCAATAGTCTCTTCTCGAAAGAACACTCCTCCAAAAATAATGCTTTGAAAATGATTATTGATCCCAACAAAGATGCCAAATGGCATATTATATAAATTCGTACGATATGTAGTATCAAATGTGAGCACATCACCAAAGGTTGAATAAAGCACTTGAGATCGTCCCGTGACCCAAATCATAGATCTCATTCTACCCGATGCATCAACATCTACTTCATACATGAAATTTTTATCTTTCATCCTCATAGACGATAAAGCTTCCAAAGTTTTGTTCATATCAGATTCAATAGTCTGTTGAGCCATGCTTGCACATGCTGTTCTAACATCTTGCTTTCGAAATGGAGTAGCATATGGAGATCCATGCAAACTAGTCATAATAGACCATACCTTTGTAATTGAGACATTATTCAATCGTAAATTCCGGATGAGTTCACGAGTGCATGCATCAATTCTATTATGAGACCTCCACCGACGTTTTTCAGCACAAGATACTGACATTGGATGATTGTGACTGGAAACAAATTTAGTAACAAACCATCCGTCATCCTCTGTACGATGAAGACGGATCATTGCAAAACAGTTTGTTCTAATTGTTGCTCTATTGGATCTGTGATCAACACCCTATTGTGAATCATTGAAATATCATTAAATTAGTACCATAAAATTACACATATATATAATAAAATGTGATAATGTGAGCACTTCTGGTCGTATACACTTACACTGCATGCACATACTATGTCCAGACGTGAAACATAAGCCTTTGAATTCTTAAAACTTCTTCCGTATCTTATTCCAAATCCAAATTCCCATGAATGCATGTTATAAAAATCAAAAGCCTCTTCAGCTGAATCATATTCTTGACCAATATGTGGCAAGAAGACATAATCTTCTCTTCCTCGAGTAGCTGACACAATAGCAGATTGTATGACACCAAGACCACCCTCTGAAGTTCGGCATGAAGATCCAGAACGACCACGACACCTTCGCTGAAAAGGTGCTGCAACAGGCAAGGTAATACTTCCAGTATTTGGACCATCCTTCTTGTTCCTGGGAACAGTGACATAAATTAATTTTTTGCAGCGACTAATAATAACATACTATTAGAAATCATATCTTACCTCCGCGAATATGTCTTGAGTGCACTGCTGCTGGAATCCATTGTGCAATGGCTGTACACTTGTATGCTGTGAACGGATAAGCTACCTGATGACAATATTTATAGAACAAGTGGTGACATCGATCGCCACCAGGAACCACATGCATATAACTATATTGTTCGCATGTAGTCCGCAATAGGAAACAAACGATAACTCTAAACGAATTGGCACTGGAAACCGTTTCGTTTATTCAGTCCTTGCGTACGTGTATGTCGCTATAGATGGGCCGGCCCATCGCTGTTGCCAATAGATGAAGTACGTGGTTATATAACAGGTTGTTCTACTCTCTCTTGAGTGATCCATACCAGAACCAATTGCTCCATCTGAGTTTCTTTCCCATCCTACTCCTACATCTTTCCTAGCACTACCGGTCATGGCAAACTTTAGTTACAACCCCCGTCCACACATACCAACAGGCTTCCCTATGGAGCAAAGGAATCCAGAAAACCTCTCCCACCGGCTTCGAGCCTGTGTGGGTGATTCATTGGATCATCAGAATGAAGAGGTGGCAATCGCCATCTTCGAGCCATCGGTTGCAACAGATGATTACATGTCCATGAGTGAAGAGCTTCGTCGCTTCCTAAGTATGGAGCACAAGGTCTGCTGCCCTGAAATCCAGCCCTGCCCAATTGGTGATGCATATGTTCGTTTCAGTTCATCTTTAGAAAGGGAAAAATTTATTATAAATAGTCCTCATCAGCTCGGACAATACTCTGTTTCTTTTATTAAGCATGATGAGGGAGTAAATTTCAGAGGCTTATGTGTTGATAGGACTGCGTGGCTCAAACTGATTGCATTCCCCTTAGATGCTATGTGCCATGCGCATATTAAAACTGCAGTTTCTGGTTTTGCTTTTATGCAAGAATGGCACCAGTCAGATGATTTGTCGGGTGTTGCCGTTAAAGCTCTGTTATATCGTGGAAAAAATATACCAAGTGGAGTAATAGTGTCTGTTGGAAAAGCACCACGTATTCGTAGTTGGACAGTTCCTATTCTTGTGCTTTCTATTACTGCTGTGAATCTAGGAAGAGAAGAGGATGTTCTTTCTCCTGGTGTCCTTGCTCACCCAATGCCTCAAAGTGCTGCAAAATGGATAGGTCCTAATCCAAATTCGGTAGCAGAAGGCAACTCTCATGCAGATGGCGTCTCCAAGATAGCTGGCGAACCAGGACAGGGATCGGTTCATGGAGTTCCTGATGACGAAATCTGTAATAATTTTGATAACCATGATGACTTCAAGCTGTCACAGTCACCAGTTTATGTCAGAGGTTCTTACAGTGGATTTGGTAAGCTTCCTGAAAGTGACATGGATTATGTTCCACAAAATCAGGCTGTCAACAAGGTACTTTCATATGGACTATCATTCCAAAATTTAACCTGCTATTTTCCTTATTTAACATATTTCGATTGTACATATTTAAGTATGAAATAGGTATTTATTAATATACTGTAAACAATATGCAGCTTGTGATGTATGACGATTCTGGTGATGAGGACCTTATTTTGATGGATCATACTCCAACTGTTTTCCTGGAGAAGAAGAGACGTTTCCAGTAGGGCTCCACGATTATGCAAGTTCATTCTGAAGATTTGGGACCTCCATCGTTCTGTCTATATGGTGTTTAGTATAAGTTATCCTAAATAAAGTAGTCACCTTATGTGATATCTTTGGCAAGAGTTTGTAGTATCTGAAAAACATCTACCTCTGTATTGAAGTTTGTAGTATCTGCACTTTATTTTGCTATATCTTATATGATGTGTCTGTAGTTGTGCTTCAGACATCTATTATATAAAATTTGTCCAAATTAAGTATGTCATTATTCTTATGCTGGAATATGAATCTATCTCATGTTACTGTGAAATATTAATTTCTAATATAAAATAACATATTATATTACACACACGTGTACTCAACACCTGGTTGAAATTGTAAGTATTTAACAAGTCCATTGAACTGTGAAAAAATAGTTGCTCTCAAAGGGTGAATATATTTGTACAAGACACAATCAAAGTTTAATCACCATCAACTTTATGCGAAATCGAGTGTGTATGTAATTCTACAAGAAAATCCTAGAACAAAAATTATGAGACATAACTTGCTAAAGTTAGACCCAATCCTCAATGTATGAACAGCACACTGAATTTTTTCCATACAAACCTGTTAAATTATGCGTATCCGACCGGCTTGCGTCAAGTGTATACAAACGCTTCCATCTTCTGTCTGCAACTAGCTGACGTCATTTACAAACGTGAATGTTGCATCATGGAGCAACAAAGGATGATGTCAAGTTGATACAAACACCTTCTGTTGTGTGTAGGTATCGTTTGTATATGGTTGTTCTATAAATAAGGAAGTTGCCATAATTGTTGTATAAAATTTGTGTTTCCAAAATTAGTTTAACAATATTTATTCCTTGCATTAATAATTGAATTTAATTTACAGTAGTTAAGCCATGTTCTCGGACGCGAGCATATGTTTTCCGATGCAGTTATCTTGGCCTAGCTTGTAAAATTAATTTAACAACCGCATAAGCCCGCTATCTAGTAACCGTTTTCCTGGTTTCTATGGGCTACGTTTCTTCATACGAAAAATTGCACTGTTTCATCGTTAATCTAATGGCTAGCATGATATTCTAGATTACGGATCAATGAGGTCATCATAAAATTACTCCTCAAACGAAAGCACATAAGGAAATAATAATGGATTTCTTATACATTCATAGAAGGAAGAACGAGCCAGATAATGCATTTATTTATTTATGAAAACTACTACATTCCATCAGATACATTATCATTTCAAGTTCACATGATTTAAGTCATTACAATAAGGATCCAGTAAATAAGCATGCTACTAAATATCGCTGCAACCCACAGAATAGAAACCATAGTCCACTTCAGCAAGGGGAACGAATCGCCTGGAAGGGATCTGATTACGATACATGAACCCAACGAACAAATATCGAGGGTCATCAGACTTAGCACCAGCCACAAGACTTGCTTCAAGTGTCGCAGCCTAGCTCCAGTTGCATGAGTTAATTCATTAACAAGCTGCATAGCAGGAGCTAGAAGCACATCAAAGCTAACTACATACAAGATAGCCTCGACATCACGTCTTGCCCAAGAACTGGAGATCATACGAGCAGACGATAAGAACAAAAAAACAAAAACAGTCAATCCAAACCCTACATCCATGATCCTTATTAAGGTTAGAACCTGCTGCTTGTAAAGGAGAGTAAACTAATAAAGAGTGGAGGAGAAGTGGGATGCTGAAGTTGAGCAGAATTGTGCCTTTAGAGAACATAAAAGCTGAGTATTTATAGAGTAGTAGATATGTAAGCTGAACCATAGAAGCATTCGATAGCAGTTGCCGCAAGCACAGACTAGTGACCTCATACTCACTGCACTCTCCGTTAGCACACGGACGGCACGCGCTCTCAACCGTTAGCCCAGTTACCCCAAATTGAAGACGTTAGAAAGATGAACGGTTGATATATATGGGACGCGCGTCCGTGTGGGCACCAAATCCGGGTTCAAGAATATTCATATTGCTAGGACAATGCAATCTACCTGTAAGAAACCCTTATATAAATAGCTGTTGTAACTGACAAGCGAAAATTTTCAGATCATAGTGAAGACAGCGGCTTGGTTTGTGCCGAACTTCATCAGCAGAACATGCAGCCAATGTCTTTTAGCAAGCTTAGTTTCTGTGTATTTGGGTGATTTGATGTACCTCCTGTGCTGGTTATGTACTCTAGTTTACTGGCAAGTACAACTTATGTCTTGAAGTACAGACATTTGCAATGATAGATAATATCTGTACCATTGAGCTAAAGATTCTATGAACTCCTGTATGCTAGCTCTATGGAATTGCGAGTTTGATGAACACAATGTCAGCACCCGAACTGGGAATATGCCTTCTAAGGAAACGGAGACCAGGACAAGCCGGCCCAAGAGCAAGCGAGAGCGCACGCCCAACGCCAACGTGACCGGCCCACAGTGGGTGTGATGGTTGTAATATAAGGAATGCTCCGAGAGAGGGAAAGGGCAATGACTATTTTAAACTGAATCCTATTACTTCCTAAACATTCCTCTGTTCTTCCCTTTCCCCAAGTTGCTGCCTCTTCTACCTCCTGCCTACTACTTGCTCTTCCTTTTCCGCCGAATTCTGTGTTGGATCCTAACATCTGATATCAGAGACTCCGATTCTTTGGTGTCATGGAGCCTTTTCCTTACCACTACACCCGTCGCCCACGCTCCGATGACTCGGACATGACCACTGTTAGCTCCACTATCGCCGCTTCCGCCGCTCGACCTTCCAACCACTACCACAAACCTGCCGACCACCACATCCTAGCCGACCACCACAACCCCACCAACCAGCCCCAACCTCCGCCAGACCACACCAACCCTCTTCCAGTACACCAATCCCCCAATCAGTACTCGTCCCTTGATCCAAATACCAGGCTGATGCTGGAGGAGATGCGGTGCCTTGGTGACCGTATCGAAGGCCGTTGCGCGGGGATCGAATCCTGTGTGGAATCCATGGAGGAGCGGGCAGATGAATGCTTCATCACGCTCGAGATGGCGCAGTCCGAGGCGGAATCGGGTCAATCGGATCTCGTGAAGAAGTTCGACGACATCAAGCTCAAGGTCTCACGCCTCAACAAGTTCTTCGAGCGCGATACCCCTAGAGAACCCGCACACCAAGATGGGGATCTTCACTGGTACCGAGTCGATGTCCGCGCGTCCACCTGCCGGATTCAGCGCCAACGGCCCTGATGGGCACCACGTCGACAACCACCACCGGGATCGTGAGCACGGGTTTGTGTACACCCAGCCTCAGATCCCGGTGAGGGGTACGGTTCCTGACAATTTCCTCAATCAGTTTCAGAATTCAGGGCGTAGTTGTACCTGAGACCAATGGTTTTGATGGTCTCGTTCTAACCATGGGAATTTAGCTAAGATGCAGTTTCCTAAGTTTGCTGGCGAGAATCCTCAATTGTGACGTTCTAGATGTGAGAACTACTTTAATATGTGTATGGTGTAGAGCAGTCTCTTTGGATTAGAGTGGCCGCAATGCATTTTGAAGGAGTTGTAGCCCGTCGGTGGCAATCATCTGAGCGTAGTTTGAAGGATGCTAGCTGGCCTATGCTTTGCGCTATGATCCCGCAACGTTTCGCTAGAGATCAACATGAGTCCTTGATTAGGCAATGGTTTCACATTAAGCAGACCGGCTCCGTAGTTGATTATGTAGACAAGTATCTTCCTTGATTTGACCAATTAGTTCCCTTGTATTATGCTATGCGTTTTGTTGATGTGTTGTATAGTGTCCCCCGCCGACCACCACAGGAACAGCTCGGCCTTGCTCTCGACAGAGGAGAAGCTCGGCGAGCACGTAGTTGCTGGGTGCAGAGTGGTGAAGGACGGCGACCCCCGTGCCAAGGCAGCCATGGGAGAACCGGTTGGCGGCCAGCTGCGGGATCACGGAGACGGAGTTGGCCCAGGTAGAACCACGGCAAGCAGCCGCACGGCGGCACGGGCGGCCCGGGCTCCCACGTACTAGTATTGAACAGCGATGTTCTGGTCCAGGCTTGAGACGGAGCAGGAGAAAGGCCAGCTGCGGAAGCAGAAGCCCGGTGCCCTCGACACCCAGAGCGTCAGCGAGCTCACGCCGGGTGCGTCGGTGACGTGGAGCTCGGGAAACTGTTACAGAAAGAGTACTATAAAATGTCGAGCGTGGAAGTCGCTACTCATCACACGAGTGCACGAAGAAGGCATTGGTGCTGGGAATAGAGTGCCAACTCTTGGTGTTGACCACTTGAAGACAGACAGCACCCTCCGACGCCTGAGGTCGATGGTAAGCGTAGCCACGCACTGTCTGGCTGGAAGATCCATGTACTCGAGCTGCACGTACGCAGGCGGCGCCACTACGCGTGCCAAGGAGAGGTAAACAACGTCATCGTGAGCCACGCTAAGGACAGGATTGAGCGGCAGCAGATCCATGCATGAACTCCTCGTAACTTGGATCACTGTCCATCAAGAGCTCTTCGAGGCTGACGCTAGCTGGGGCCGTCCACCACCCATGGCGATGATCCGTCGCCGGCGAGCGGCAGGGTCTACGTGGCGATGCGCACGCCGCTGCAGGAACGGGTGTCCGGCGAGCAGCCGTCCATGGCGACGAACCGGAGCACCCTCCTCCTCCGTCGCCGTCGTCGAGGCAGCACGCGTTCCGGTGCTCCTCCGGACGCACCCGTAGGTCGGCCTCGACGGACCGGCCCTCGGGCAACGGGACGAACCGGAACGGAGGACACGTGTCGCTGAGCACGTCGTCGCAGACCAGGACGCCGAGGAGGAGGTCGACCCAGCAGAGGCGGCGAGCACGGCGCCGGCCTGGAAGTCGCGGTTGAGCTTCTCGGACGGGAACGGGAGCGTCACCGGCCACTGCACCCACCGGTCGCCGGACGACCGCCACAGGAACAGGTCGGCCCGCCTGTCCAGGACCTCACGGTAAAACTGTAAAAGGCAGCGTCGTCGCCGGTCAAGGCCACCTCGTGCTTGTTCACGGCGCTGCTGGGGTGGGAGGCCTTGCGTTCGCGAACGGCCGCCGCGGCGGGCTCCTGGACCTCGGCAGGAACTCCGCTTCCACGGCTCGCTGCTCGGCGTCGTGCCACTCGTCTCGGTTCAGGTTGGATCGACGAATGGATCCATGGTGTCGGACATCGGCGGCGCCCCGGATCGCTCGATTTCCTCGGCGATCTCGTCTACGAACCGCACCACGCAGCGACGATCGAGCAGCAGTTCACGTGGGTTTGGTTGGACCGCCGCGTGTCCTTCCATGGATGGTTGAGGTGGACGTCCAACGGCCGCGCGTCCCGGTGATCATCGTCCAAGCTCCAAAGGGTGTGCGACGGAACAGCAGACTGGACCTCTCTGCAGGTCGCAGAAGCAGAAACAGCCACGCGGTGTCAGTTGGATTCAATCGGCCCGCCGCGGAAGCTTGGGCTTGCGCGCGGCTTTCTATGCTTTTTTCTTCTTCCAGTTCGCTATTTGCGTTGGGCTGTTGTGCTGGTTTGTTCACATTAGACTGGTGGCAGGGCACGGCAGGCTTTGCAAGCGACCGAACAGGCTCGTGCCTCCACGTGGCAGAGGAATTCCAGGAAACTGATGGTACGTGCGTGATCACGACTCCGTGACGGTGAGCCGACTCGACGAGATGTACCCGAGGGCTACATTCATGTGACGATTTTTTGGTAACACGTGCTCAGCCATGTACAGGCTAACAATGTGGAGCAGGCTTCGGTCAAAAAACAAAAAAATGTATAGCAGGCTGAACTAACATATAAAAGCAAAACAAAAGTCGTTTCTCATGCGCTCCAAATCTGCCCCGTTTGGGTGTTATAGTTTCTCAAAATCGAAGTATTAAGAAACCAAGGTTTTAGAAGCCATTGTCAACCAAAACCATGGTTTAAAAAAAGAGGTCAGGAGTGGAGTTTTTCAAACTCCAAAATTAGTTGCACTCTTACCAATACCATGGTTTTTAAAGCGGCAAAACCTGTTACATCCAAACACCTTCGTACCTCCTAAAACCAAAATATTTTACAAAACCGTAGTATTCTTACAAAACTCCAAAAATACTTTGTATCCAAACAGGGCTAAGTTCCGCTCAATGAAACACGCACGCACGTGCCCAGGAAGAATCAGCCATCCAACTTTACTCAAGATTTTTTTTTGTTTTGAAAATATCTTAACAGGGCTGTTGGGCGTCGCAGACAGAGTGACAGACGAGCGTGCATCAGAGCTTGGGCCTGTCCACCTGGGCCGTGAGACCGGCAAGGAATGAGGTTGACCAGGAGCGTTGTATGGGCCCGAAGGAGGCTAAATTGACTTGGCCCACCAAGGAAAATTCGCTTCATCTCGTAGCGCTGGCTGGAGTCTGTTTTTTGTTGTGGTGAAAAACCAAAACCTACACGACGCCAACGATCCAATCCACAATCACGATCGGATCAGCGCCCTCCCCGACGAGTTGCTCCACGTCATCCTCGGCTTGGTGCGGCGACGCGCGCGACGACGTCACCAAGACGGCCGTGCTCTCGCGGCGATGGCGCGACGTGTGGGTTCATGCCAAGAGCCTCAGGTTCTGTAGCAGTGGCGATGAGCAGCAAATCGAGAAGAAGGGCAGCACAACAACCGAGTCAGGACACTTGGCCGGTTTCGTGGACTGGGCGCTCGCTCGGCGCGGCGAAGAAACAGCCATGGAATCCCTCACGATCCGGACCTCCGATCGAGAAGACCTGCGTCTCGCAGGAGCAGGTCAACGAGTGGCTCCGCTACGCCGGGACGCACGTGCTCAAATCACTTTACGTTCAGGTGTACGGACAGAAGCTGCTCGCGGTCAAGTTGCCTGGCCATTGCAGGACAGCATCCGTCTGAGCTTAGAGCATCTCCAGTAATCTCACTAACATGTACTCTCTAATCCTAAATTTTAGGAGTTTAGCGAAAAAGCCAACTCCAGTAGCCTCCTAAATGAACTCCAAATTAGCTACCCTCCTAAATCTCCTCCAACCCCTGAAAATGGGATCCTCCTATCCTCCTCCAAAACTCCAGCTGTCAGCGGGTCCCACGTTTTTTATTTTTTTCTTTCCTTTTTCTCCTTTTCCCCTCTCTCTTTCCTTCTCTACCTGACCGCACCGGCCCGCTGCCCGCCGCCACCCTTCGCCTGACACCCCCGCCACCTGTGGCCCGGCCACCGCCGCCCGACGCCCACGGCCGATCGCCGAATCGCCAGGGGCCACTGCCGCCAGGGGACGCCCGGCCGCTGGCCTGCCCCACCGTCGACGCTCGGGCGCTGGACCTCCCCACCGTGGATGCCAGCCCGGAGCACGCCATGGACGCTTGGCTGCCAGGGAGCTGCCCCCAAGATTCGTCCGCAGCCGCCAGGGAGCTGCCCAAGATCCGACAGGCTAAATGGCAAGCTAGGATGCAATCCAGACACTCAATCCCGTTACATGCTGGCTACTAACCTGGAGCAGATCATAGCCAACATCATCGAGGCCAAGAACAAGAGTCTCTAGCTTCTTGGCCCTCCACTGGGGGTACGCGTGTCACACTGAAACTTGTGAAGCTTGTGAAGTTGTGATGGTTGACATTTCCTTCTGATATTAACAAATTTGAATTTCCCAGCAGCTTGACAAGTCTTTCAAGATATTCAAACTGAAATGCAGAATTGTCAAAGCTATGCACAGCTGCCAGGCATTTTGCACTCCCTTGCATGATTTCCATATAGTGATGCCAGATGTTGATCGAAAGTCTTAATATTTTTATGGTAAATACGATGTTTTATAGATTTACACAGATCACTCGTTTAGTGTGGCAGTGTACACTTGGGTTCAGTCAGCAGCTGGCAGCATCAATTCATGCAGATGATGAAACAGGAAGCCAACCTGTGTTTCTTGGGGGCATGATAAACATAGGTTCTGAGAATATTACACAAATACAGTAGATGTAACTTGAACTCACATAAATGAGGAAAGTAAACCATTCAACAAGACTTCAGTTTGAGCTTTGGTTCTGACTGAAATTTTTGAGGTCCTGAAGAAAATAGTGCTCAGGATAGTAACAGAGAAAAATTTATAGCTTTTTGATGTCCAGATATACACTATATGTTAGGCTCTTATTGTGAGATGCAAATAGATAAGACTATCATGTTCAGTTACTCTTGTATGCTTATTGTGAGATGTAAATAGATAACTATCATGTTCTGTGTCACACTGAAGCTTGTGAAGTTGTGACGACAATTTTTTCTTTTTTTAGTTCTGACCCAGAAAAGAATGCTGCCAAGTCGAGCATTCGGTCACTCAACTTGTGTTTGATATTCTAAATTCAGCAAGATATTACTATTCTGTGATATTATGTGAAAGAGCAATATTCAGTGTGCTTGTTGGTGTGTATATCACCTTTACTGGAATTACTGTGAAAGAGCAATTATTCTGAAGAGTTGCAGTGGTAGCAGAAACAAAGGAATACAATACTTTCCCTGTACATTGATTTTCTTTCAATTTCAGGTGTTGGTTAATTATGAAACACAACATTAGGGAAAAAATATTTTCTTTTTTTCAGTTTAGCAACAGAGAAAATGTTCTTTATTACTCAGTCATCCATGTCAGGCAATTCAACCATCTTTTAGTTTATCTTTCTTAAATAGTTGATATTCATTGGTACTTCTTTTCTGCATTGGTAACTATGACTGATTGTTGTGTTTAACTGATAACAGCTGGTACAGAAAGATTGTGATCAGCATATCACCATCATCTGCAGAGGTGTCGGTCAGTAAAAAAGATTGAGATCAGCATATCACTGAACCAAGGAAGCTTCTTGATGCAAGCATATCACTAACAAATCCAGTACTATTCAGCACATATATCCATTCACATTTTCATCTTGTTCTTGTCACTATATATCTTACCATACACATGATCTTTGTTGCAGCTGGTAGAAGCACAAGCGTTGTACTCCTCAAAAGATCCAAAACACAAAGCTTTTCATATTGTACTCCTCAAAAGATCCAAAACACAAAGCTGCAGCCAACACAAGGATTGCCTCAATGGATGGGGTCAACCGGAGCAACAGCGGCGTGTCACACTAAATTAGAATCTTACTGTTTATTTAATAATTGTACATTGTCCTTCTATTACATACACTATTTTGTCTTTAGTTCACAAACCAGCTATTCAGCAAACCTTCTTGTGATATTCTGTGATAAAGAGCAACATATTTTGTGCTATTCAAGTGTATATGAATCAGTGTGATATTCTGCGTGCTATGGGGAAGATGTGTTATTTCTTTCATGTGCCTGTTTATTCATGTTCAGATGCACCTTGGCAAAGTTTTGTACTTGGATCAGTGTGATATTCTGTGCTTGTGACTAAAGCTGAATTATTCGCAGAATTAGTTCATAAGAAACAGAATGCTTCAGTTTCAGTGCTAAAGCTTGTGCTTCAGCTTCAGTTTTGAACAGAATGGTTCAGTGCCCCAAAGTAACAGGAAGCTTTAGTATTACTTTCGTTACTCTTCATGTGATTGAAGCTAAATATTCTTCAGTGCCGCAAAAGCTGAATATGTGACTGAAGCTGAATATTCTTCAGTGCCACAAAATTCTGATAAAGTAAGGTTTAACATGATATATCAATATACAAGTTTAAACATAGAAATCCAATTACATTGCTCCCACATAATAATACACAACATATATCAACGAAGGCACATATATCCACCACCAGTGATGCAGTTCAATAAAATCTCATTTTTTCAGCTATATTCAAAGAGGATGGCCAACTTTATATATAAATGTGTTTCATATCGAACAACACAAATCCGTAAGCTTCCATCTAGTTTTGCAGCAAGGCAAGAAACAAGAAACTGCAAGCAGAATTTCTGTCTTTCGTTTTTCTTTTTTCTTCAGGAATCCTATGAGCTAGTACAAGCTACAGATTTGCAGATTGGCCACCAGTTCTTCTTGTGAAGCCAATGTTTGATGCAGGCGGTGTGGTAGTAGTGCTTGCATACCATCTTGGCCACCTCCACACCGGAGGATGTGACGGCGAGCAGAAG
The DNA here is from genome assembly GCA_031894775.1 of Chloris gayana. Lineage (NCBI taxonomy): Eukaryota > Viridiplantae > Streptophyta > Magnoliopsida > Poales > Poaceae > Chloris > Chloris gayana. The sequence continues at coordinate 35,580 of JAUNZO010001349.1, forward strand.
CAGCACGTCGGCCTGCTGCCAACCAGAGCCAATGGCACCAGCTGTGGGGAGCCTCAGTCGACGGCGCGGCGAGACTGGTGTGTGGAGGAGCCTCGGGAGACGGCGGTGATGCTCGGGTGTCGAGGGTGGAGTGCCGACGGCCAGCACGGCAGGCATGCCGACATACGAGTGGCGGCGGCGCCAGATACCCGACGTGGTGGCCTGGTGGGCAGGGTGGCGCCGGCGCCGCCCACGCGAACGGGCGAGTACGGTCCTGGCGACGCGCAGCAGGTGGCTGCCTCGGCAACAGCACCGTAGAAGGAGGGCCGAGCACCGGCGGCCGGCGGCGGAAGCGGGCGGACGCTCGAACGCGAGATGCGATCCTTCTCGTTTTCCTCCCTCCCTGACAAGGATGCCCCACCTGTCAGGACAAAATTTAGGAGGCTTGGTAGGAGTTCTGCTGGAGCGCCGGTGTGTTTTGGGCCCAGTAAATTTACGCGCCGCCTCCTAAATCAGAGAATCGGGGCTCAGTTTCGGGCCTCTTGCTGGAGTTGCTCTTACCCTGTCAAAGAAGCACACGTTGCAGCTGCCCTCCCTGGCGCCGACGGCGGCGAATTACCAAGCGCTGACGGATCTCCAATTATCTTCACCCTCGTGTTCAGCGACGACGAGGGCGCCCTCGGTGAATTTCTGACGTCGTGCTGCCCCTCCCTGCGCCGAATTCGAATTTCCTTCCCCAAAGCCTTGTCCCAGCTCGTGCTCGAATCCGAGACGCTCCAAGAGCTTGAGATTGTCCACGCATACGATCCACGATCTACGGACGCTGGACCTCCACTATCGGAAAACCAATTATTGCCGTGTGCCCGCGGCACACGGCGAAGTGCTCCAGACACAACCGCTTTGCCGTAGGTGGCCTACGGCAAATGCCCGACGGCGATAGCCATAGACGGCTCGACTGGTGCTTCCATAATCATAACCCAATGCCCGGTGACGTCATCATCGGTGATAAGGTGGCCAGGATCGTTGCACCGAGGCTCGACAAGATTGACATAAGCTACTCCCGCGGTGCCCGACTCCCTGGCCACGATATCCATGACTTGACCCGTGTATACACTCTCTCAAAGGCCTAGACCTAGACATGCACGGCAAGTACTGCCGTGACCATGATGACCCATCAAGCTGTCGGGTTGTGGTTCCTTGCAAGGTGCCCGCCCTGCCGTCGAGCACGTCGACTTGAATATTGAGCACCCCCACATTGAGGACAAGAGCGATCTCGTTGATCTAACCAAGGGAGAAGGCAAGGCGGCAGCACTTTTCGCCAATGTGAAGAGCATGAAAGTGAGTACGTCGACCCTTTTTCCAGCGCAACACCTTGTGCCAAGTGTAGGTCCTTGCTCGTCGGCTGCTCTCGCCATTTGAGATTGTTGACGCTCAACATTCTTGTTATCACAAAACTCCTGGTAAGCATGCATATTCGTGAAGGAAAGTACTACTATATTCATTCTATATATCTCATGCTAACATAGCACTCGAAAAATGAATTATTTTTTTAGGAGAGGCCTATATATACATGCATTTATATAGCTGAGGTATGATGATTATATGTTTTTTTCTTCCTAAAAATAGACGACTCTAGATTGCTTTTGTGCTGACCTTGAAGATAAGTGGGAGATTCCTGGAAACATAGCATTGGAACAATTTAGAAGATGTGAGAATCACTCGATTCACAGGAGGCGATGAGGAGTTCCGACTTCTGAGCTGGTTATTTCAAAGCTCAGATTCAATCAAATCCATGGCTCTATGTAGGACCATAACGAACTTCAACACTGCTTATAGATTGATACAAGAAAAGAAAGGGAAGGGAATCGATGGTAGCACAACATCGGCGATTGGTAAGAAGCTGATGAGTCTACCTTGTACTACCATTGGTATTTTGTGGAACAAGTGTACATCTAGACTACACATGCTATACAAGAGGGAACCTCAACATCTGTCACGTAAAAGTTGAGGTTGTATATAATTTCGTAGATTTGTACACTTACAACACTATACATATAGTAATTTACTAATTCTCCATGTTTGTTCTATTATGTAATCCCTTTATCCCAATAGGGGGGGGGGGGCATTTGTCTTTGCAAATAAATTAGGGTGATCAATCGGTTTACCACAGGGCCCAAACATGTAGTTCACTCTTGTTCTTTACAACCATCTATCTCCATCGATGAAGGTTTCCGCAGTGAATTTGTAAGCATCGAATGGATGCCAGGCCAACACACTCATGCACTAAAATTAGCACCTGTTGTTGCTGAACGTTGTGATCTCTAAACCATGGCAAGAGAGGTGGAAAGATGAGTCCGGGTAGCGGTCTCTAGCAGGCTACTTTAGGTACTACCACCGGAAATGTTGTGGCCATTGTGATCAACTGCTCCGATAGAACGACCCATTAACAAAGAGAAGTTTTTCGGTCCACAATATTGGACAATAGTTTCATCTATCCTTATCTGATTTCGAAAATCCTCAACTATTGGCTAGTATCAGGGATAAAACCGGCCTAGATAACAGATATTAGTTTTAATAATTAAAATTAAATTAGTAATTCGATCTGTGCTTCATGTTGTCGGCTGGCTACGGAAACCGATGTTGTCTTCGATGCCTATGGCAGCTCGGGACGACATGAATGGCGCTGTCGGCGACGGTGTCGACGTGGAAAATTGGGAAGAACTAGCAGCGAAGCTGACCACGGGAGTGTGAAAAATGGGTGCGAAGAGGAGCGGCGACGTGGAAAACGGGTAAGCTGCCGGCTCGGCGTGGGAAAGGGTTGCAGGCATCGGCTGCGTGGATAATGGGTACAGATCGAGATCATCGTGACCTCGAAAAAAAACGCGAGACCCTGGGCCTTTTTGCCGTTTGGGCCGTACGGAAGAAACGAGGGTTGGCCCAAACAATTTTATTTTGTGAAAATATAATGTAAAATTCTTAAATATTAATCCTATTACAATTCTACCCTGAAACTACTGGATAGTAGTTTTCTAAAACTAGTGCCCATTATTGTGGATAAAAAACTTCTCTTAACAATATGGTGTTGTAAGCCCAGATATACCACTGTGTACTCAAAATAATCATGACAGCAAGCAGTTTTGCACTTCTATATAGCCGATAATTTTTTTTTGATAACGGAACAAGGTTCCTGCCATATAGCCGATAATTTACTGCTTCCGAAACAGTCAAATCTACAGAAATCCATGTCGATCGTCAACAGTAACTTCCAATGGTGCGGCCAGAATCCATGTCGATCGTCGTGTGATCCTCGATCTGCAAAAAGAAACTCCCACATGCGCGCTGGCCACCACTGGATCTGCATCATGCAACGCGAGGGCCCGATCGATGATAAATTACAAAGCATCCAGCAGGACAGCACGCAACTTGCTCAATGAAGTACTTTCAGCTTAATTCGGTCAATTAATGCCCGAGCATCCAAGCACAAAAAAATTGTCACGATGATATTGGTGCAATAGATGACTGATCACATCTTTTTTTTTATTGTTTGAGAAAGCAACATGTCGCATCTTGAACCGATCATAATACTCTCAAAAGAGATCGATTTAGATTATACTACTCCCTCCGTTTCAAATTATAAGACGTTTTTGACTTTCCGAGATTGTGTTTGACCGCTTCGTCTTATTCAAAAATTTTGTGCAAATATACAAATAAATAAGTCATTTACTAAATATCTTTAACGATAAAACAAATCATAATCAAATTAATAACATTTGCACAAATTTTTTGAATAAGATGAACGATCAAACGTGAAGTATAAAAGTCAAAAACGTCTTATAATTTGAAACAGAGGAGTACGTTATTCTTACAAGTCAGGACAACATGGATATCTGGAAAAGCAAATGAAGCCCAGGGAGAGGAAACAATATAATGCATGCACATCAATTATTAGGTGCTCGTTAAACTCAAACTAGGAACCGTTCATATCATGCAAGATTCATCATACATATGCGAATTATGCACTAATCACCATGTTTATGATCAAGTACAGTGCACTGCATAAACAAAGGGTCTGATCGGTTGTGATTCTTTCTGCTGGCTGTAGCTGGGCTTTTTACTGTTGCCTACTTTGCTCTAGTTACTGGTTGCTGCAGCCGCAGCCTCAAACAGCCATAAAAATCACATCCGATCGGACCCAAAGTAATTAAGCACTGGAATTTTTTAATGGATGGTCCAGGCTCCCCCATGCATCTTTCTGACTTTTTGTGAGATAAATTACAGGCACAAATATCTGCTACCACCTGTCCACCCGCGCATGCGCATCAAACCGAGCGTCTTTAGTGATAAACAAACATGCCATGCTCTTTTATTTTTATTTTTTCTGAAAGCAAAGCCATGATCTTTATTCTGATGCCAAGCAAGACTGTATTGTTTATTTCTTGCCACCTCGTTAGTCTCTAGATGATTGAACGGTTACTCCTATATGAATAGGAGCGACCATCATGGCAGCCTAGAATGGGGACAAAGCCCAATTTGCAAGGTGGCTGGCTGGAGTACCTGTTCTTGTCAAACTAAAGGTCAAAACCGTTCATTTATGTTCTGCTTCTCTATGTGTGTGTGTCAGAAACCCTGAAACCCTGATTATTATTATTAACCACTGGAAAGTACTAGTGCACGGAGTTGAAAATTTTCGCAGTACTTGTTGAAACAATTCTTTGGTGCCCTTCTGATTAGTGCACTCCAGAGGGAGAGTATGTAGTAGTGAAAGTCGTCGAGAAAAATTAATAATGGTCATGATAATTGAAAGACAATATATATGTATGGAGGAGACAGAGTACTAAGTAGTAATTAAAGTGCAGATGGAGGCTTGTGAGTTGCGAGTACTTTGGCTGCACGCATTGGCGTTGTGTGTGGTGATACCGACGACTGACGAAAACGAAGGTGTCGGTCCAAGTAGCTTGTCATGAACTGACACCTTCCATTTCCCAGCTAGAACTAGAAGCCAGTCTCCGTGTACGTGCTTGTACTGCCGAGATCATCAACAGAAGAAAGTTATAGCCTTGGATCGCAAGTGAAGCAACGCAATGCAAACGCGGCACGGGGCAGCAGAAGAAAGAAAGCGGGAAATATCACGCGCGGCGGCCGGCCGGCGCCGTCGACGTCGCCGCCGGTGGTTGCGGTGTCGATGGAGAGGACCACCGCATCGCAGTCAGAGAGAGAGAGAGAGAGAGGCGTGGGTTACGCGGTCCCTTTCCGGATCACGTCCGTCCATCAGCTCTCTTGCCGCCGTGGACGCCCCCGCGGATTCCCACGTGCGCCCGCGCGCTGTCGGTGGCGCGCGCTTCCCTGACCACTTGCCCCGGAAGAAGAAAGAGCAGAGCACTGACGGGTGGGCCCACGAAGCTCGCCGTTGTGGTCCCACCTGATTCCGGTGTCCACTTGGCTTTTGCTCGGTTTTTGGCTGCGCGCGGTAAGACGGCAGCGTCAGAAAATCTAGATGGAGTACTCTACTCGTGATGAGCTGTAAAAAAAACAGAGCATTACACCTCGATCGGCAGTAGTGAGTGACTGAGACGACGTTGTTAGGGTGGGGAAAAGAGATGCGGCTGCATTTTTCTGATTACGGCGACGACTGCTATTTGATCAGGGAACATCCTGGATGCGATCCTGCTAGTAGTTAGCTTCACCTAACCTGAACATGTTCTCGATCGATCGAGCGTGGGGCACGGAGAGGCAAGGGAATTGCCTCCCTTCCTCGGCCACAGATTCGCCACCCATTCTACTGTAACATAGGAGCGTAAGTAGTGCACAAGCACAAGCGCAGGACACAGAAGCAGCATTCGAAAGATGGCACATGCTCTAGTGTCTGTCGATCGAGTGCTTTATGCGGATCTGTCGACGAACGAACCAAGGAAGAAGCCGATGGACAATGATGAAGAGCAGCGCGCGGGACGAAGGGGATATATGCTCCTCTTGGACCATCCCCGACTCTTTAGGCTTTTGTGTCCTGCAGCTCGATCATCTACTTGATTACTCTATCAAGGCCCGTGAACGACTAACTAATAGTACTAGAAGCCTTCTTGTGCACCTGAAAGCAAACTATACCATTCGTTGGTATGCACCTGTCCCGAGTTAACAATTGAATACTAGTACTCTACTCGAGCAGAGGAGAGTATTGTTTGCAAGCAAGGCATGATTAAGGAATGAGCACGGATTGATTATACCGCGGAACCGACGCTTGGGCATGATTATATTTCTCTGACGCTATACGCACGCACAACTAACTAATGGTAGGTTAGGTGGAATAAGGAAACAGTGGTGTGCATACGAAGCATGACATTCCCGGCAAAGAAGAAAGGCCAAGGAAGCGACGGGAATGGTAAGCAGTAGGTAGCAATCCAGGCACAGGAAGGACTGATGGATTGATCTTGCGCAGGCTTGCTTGGAGGCGAAGGCCGGCAACGACGAGGACGACGACAAGTGACCGAGCCGTCCCGAGCAAGCCTTGCAGCTGAGGCCACCAACCCTTTTGCAGCCCTTTGCCATCGCAACAACCCCACCCCACTCACCCAACCCTCGCTCCCTCCTCCATCTCCTCCATCTGAACAAGGAAGGAAGGAGAGGAAGAGGTGCCAAGTAATTTTCCAATGGTGATTAATGGTGAGAGAGAGCCCCACACCACACTTGTTTACTCGCAAGGTGTGTGTGTGTATATATTCCGCAGGCGTGCCGCCTCCCCTGTCCCTTAGTTGTGTCATCGTGTCCTTTTCCTCCCACCACACAATTTCTCCATTTTTAAGGTCATTTAGAGGTTCCGGCAGTTTAGTAGCCCCAATCAACCAAAGAAGTGATTTTTCTAGTTCCGGCGAAGCAGAGCAGAGAGCTTCCGCATTGCTGTTTAGGGTGTACATACACATACACGCTAGTGAGTAGTGACTACGTACGTGGTCGTAGGAAAGTAAAGCAGAGGAAGGAGATGATGCGCGGCGGGAGGGAGCTGAAGACGACGATGAAGGAGTCGGCGGCGGCCAAGGCCAAGGAGGAGGTGTGGGAGGTCCGGCCCGGCGGCATGCTGGTCCAGAAGCGCAGCCCGGACGCGGAGCCGCCCCCGGCGGCGCCCCCGTGCCCACCATCCGCGTGAAGGTGAAGTTCAACGGCGTGTACCACGAGATCTACATCAACGCGCAGGCCTCCTTCGGCGAGCTCAAGAAGCTGCTCTCGGAGAAGACGGGCCTGCACCCGGACGACCAGAAGGTGCTCTACAAGGACAAGGAGCGCGACTCCAAGGCCTTCCTCGACATGGCCGGCGTCAAGGACCGCTCCAAGATGGCCATGCTCGAGGACCCCGCCGCCAAGGCCAAGCGGATCCTCGAGGAGCGCAGGACCACCAAGGCCGCGAAAGCCGCCAAGGCCATCGGCCGCGTCGCCCAAGACGTCGACAAGCTCGCGTCAAAGGTATAATTGATTCTAGCTACTAGACTTGGCCCAAATTAATGGGTGCATTTTGATCATTCGTTTCGATCGGCAGGTGTCGGCGCTGGAGGCGATCGTGAGCAAGGGAGGGAAGGTGGTGGACGCCGACGTGGTGGCGCTGACCGAGGCGCTCATGAACGAGCTGGTCAAGCTGGACGCCGTCGCCGCCGACGGCGAGGTCAGGGAGAAGCGGCGGGAGCAGGAGAAGCGCGTGCAGAAGCACGTGGAGGCGCTGGACGCCATCCGCGCCAAGAACAGGCAGCAGGCCAGCAAGGCGCGGCCCGCGCACCTGCCGCCGCGCCCGCCGCAGCAGCACCAGCAGCGCCGGCAGTTCCAGCCGCCCGCGCCCACCACGGGCACCGCGCCGGCGCCGCAGACGGCCACGGCGAGCTGGGAGACCTTCGACCTGCTGTCCTCCGTCCCGTCCACGTCGGCCGCGCCCGTCACGACCATGGCCCCGGCGATGCCGATGACCACCACCGCCGCGCCGACACCCAGGTTCGAGTGGGAGCTCTTCTAGAACAAGAAGACCCAGGACCCTCCTCCTCCACCCACATGCGTCTCCCATTGGCTCTCGATCGGCCGGTACCCCTGCCCTGCTTCTTTCTTGTCTCGGTGCATCGCTGCATGCCACTACTCGTCATCTTTTCTTTTCTTTTCTTTTCCCCCCTTTCGTTCTGTTCATTGAGTGTATATTCGTCTCCTCCGCAAAAAGGGCAACAACTGCGGTGTCTCTGTGGAAATAAGTGGTGGCATCATTAGCATTGCGACGGCCATGGATGATTTCCATATGTGTATAGCATTGCAACTGCAGTGTATAGCTAGTTGTGTACATGATGGATGAACCCCAAACACATATTTTGCTCGGATGTACTGTGTGATTACTGTGCATCTCTATACCCTACTACATTATGTTATGTACTACTACGGAGTACTGCTTAATTGCTGCTCTCAAATCTCAGAGAGGGGGCCGGAAGGGATACATTGTGCAGTTGCAGATGGACCGCACTCATTGGGTTGGGGCTTGCAATTATTAGGTAGGCATCTGCCGCCAGGGTAGTCGTAGGGTAGTTAGCGTTTTGGATCAACTCGCTTTTCTAGCATAATAAGATCGATTATAGTATTGGTCAGCAGCCGGCGGGTCAGTAGGCTGCTGCATGGGCCATGCTTTCCCGCTCAAAATATTCCGAGCATGTACTGTATTCGTATTATGCTTTTTTAACAAGCTTGGGTTTGAGTTGTTTTGGTATAGCAATGCTTGTTGTGTCGGCGTATCACAAGGGTAGGTGAGGAGACAGGGCCAAGAATGAGTGGCCAGGCCAGTCTTGTATCAGTTGCGGTACAGCAAAAATGGTACTGCCGCTGTCCCCCAACACAATCCTCTGGGCCTTTCCCTGGTATTAATGGCCCGATCATTGCATCTGTTCCTTCATTTTCTTTTTTACACTTAAGCCTAATACTGCCCTTTTTTAACGAAGGCATTACATTGACTAATACTCTCTCTGTCCAAGAATATAAGGATTTGTTGATTTTTTCAATTTTCGTTTGACCATTCGTCTTATTCAAAATGTTTATACAAATGTAAAAATAAAGAATACATACTTAAAATATATCTAGAAATAAAATAGATTCTAATAAAATAAATAAATTTTTTGAATAAGACGAGTGGTCAAATCAGGAGTGAAAAAGTTAACAAATCCTTATATTCTTGGACGGAGGGAGTAGTAAGACTAAAAAAAAATCTGAAGTTACTGGAAAGTTTGGGAGATATCAGTACTAGTACTGTACTACTGTGGTAGTGTAGCACTCACAGTCCTGGCATGGGAGGCATCCTTGTTCTATTCGGGCAATATCAGTTCGGGGTACTGTGCATGTACGCGCCGTGCTGTACTCCCGACGATGATACTAGTACTACCGACGAGATAGATGTGCAAATTGGTTCGTGCCCGCGGTTAGGTCGCCGAGATGCCTTCCTTCCTTGGGCTGGGTGTGGGTTGGAGGCCACAGAAAAATGAAAGAACGAAAAGCTGGACCGCTGGAGTAGGAACATCTGGGCAATGCAAGCAAAAGGAACTTGCTACCTATAATACTGTATAATTAATCAATCTGTCGTCTTTCAGGCTCGGCCGCTCGCGCCTATGTAATCATCTGTATATTGATCTTCTCAACTCATCGGTCTGCGTGTACTTTGGCCATCAGTTTCAGTACAGTTGCGGAGTCTGTCAAATCTGGCCGTGATTAGCATGCCTGACTGATTATAACTCTGGTCATTATATTAGATACTTTTCTAAAAAAATTACATTAGGTAGCGTTGATCGCACATTACGTTTAGACCTTCTTCGCATGCATGCCGGCGGTCAGAGGCGTCGGTAGCCGTAGTTTCTCAGCAGCAGCGGGGCTCTCGTTAGGTGCTCGCGAGCAGTTTTTGTTTTGTCTTGCTGTCCTGTTTGTTGACTTCACACAATTAAATTAAAGCGCCCGCGAGAGCAAACGAGCTGCTCATTGTATAGTAGCTCCGCTTGTTGGTTGATGTCTCTACTCACGTGCCTGGGAAGTGGGAAGTGAGATTTTTCTGTGTGTTCTTCGGGAAGCTAGCGTTGGCCGCGGAGTATTTGTTAATCGCAAAGTTAACGTTGGACAATTAAGTCCTTCGGCACTAGGATATGCATGTGCCGTTGCGTGGATAACAAACGGAAAAATATACGTTTGGGAGGAGCACATCCACCTGAGCAAACGCCCCGGCGCGAGCTTCAAGTCGGAGTCGCTCCGTGCCAACAAAGGCTTCACATGATACCGGCTCTCCAGCGATTCCGTAAGACGTACGGTCCTGTTTCCACTGCTGGGCCGCTCGCTGGCCTCCGCCGATGATATGGCCCATGAACGCCTAAACAGGCAGCGCTTGGGAACAAGCTTTCATAAGAAATCCTAGAATCATTAGAGGGTTCGTCGACCCAAATACATTTTTATTTTTTATTTAAATAAAAACATAGCCTAGAAAGTTCATGCGCACGAGCCTCTCGCTGAGGGGTGGCGGGCGAAACCTGAGTCGTCATCGTCGACGCTAAGCCTCCCTCCGCGCCGCCCGCCCGCCTTGCGGCTGCCCGAGCGGGCGCCCCAGCAAAAAGCCACTCGGCCCCGCGAGGATGGCAGCGTAGTCCCTCTCCGTCGGGCAGCTGCCCCCCCCCACACACCACGCTACCAAAGTGCGGCGGGCTCCGGCCTCCCTCTCACCGGAACCAACACCGGTATGCCTGGATCTACGGGGAGGGAGGCCGCGCACCCCAGCTCCCACGCGCGACAACGGTCCACGTCCACCTCCCTCCCTCCCTCCCCCTGCTCACCCCTCTTCGACAGAGACCGGGCGCCACGGCGGCCTCGTCGACGCGTGCGGGCTTGCATCCACGGCGCCACAACATCCATGTCCCACCACCGCCGGTCGACAAGCCCTCTACGCCGGGCACGCCCGCCCACATGCTCTGGCAACGGGTGGCGGTCTGGCCGGATCTTCCTGCGTGGCAAGGGGGCGCGGAGCAATGGGTGAAAATCTTGCTCGACTTCGTGCTCGCGAGCAGTTTCTGTTTTGTTTTGATGTCCTGTTTGTTGACTTGGCGCCCAGAGCAAACGAGCTGCTGATTGTATACTACTTCCTTACTAAATTGTTGTCGCCGTTGACTTTTTTTGTTAAGTTTGATCATTTGTCTTATTCAAATAAAGTTTAACAAATATCATATATTTTGTTAGAATATGTTTTATCACTAAAGAAATTTGAAATGTAGCATATTACTTTTTGTATTTGAAGAAATTTTTTAAATAAGACGAATGAGTCAAACGTCACGAAAAAGACAATGACGACAACAATTTAATAAAGGAGGGAGTAGGTCTTGCGCGGTTGGTTGCACTAGGCTTTGCATGTCTCTACTCACGTGCGCGGGGAGTGAGATTTTTCTTTCTGGAAGCTAGCTAGCCGCGGAGTACTCCCTCTATCCATTACATTAGACCGTTTTTTATGGAGGAGATATCAACTTTGTGCATTCAACTTGTTCGAAATATTTGTAAAATTATAAAAACAAATAAATCATATATAAAGTAAACATGATGATAAAACAAATTATAATAAAAATAATATTTTTACAAATATTTTAAATAATACAAATGGTCAAAGTAGATGTCCGAAAGTCAAAAACACATTATATTAAAAGACGAACAGAGTATTTGTTAATCGCAAGTAAACGTTCTACACAATTTAAGTCCGTGTGTTTGGGATGACCGATGACGGCCGAGTGCGATAACAAAGGGGATTTTATATTTTAGAAACAAGGCAAAATAAAGGCAAAATAGTCAATTTAATTCAGTCCCTCAAGTATGGCTCAAAACTCAATCACGTTCTTCAGCTTTCAAAAGGTTCAATTTAGTCCCTAAACTTAGTTAGAAGGTTCAATTTCGTCTCTGATCCTATGTGGCTACCCACGTGGCATGCCACATCAACACATGACATATCTCGTCAACTTTTGCTTTGTATTTTGAATTCAAATTATTTTTTCTCTCAAATATGAGAATATGATTTTTTTTAATTGTTGCTATTGCATTAACAAAATAGTATATATCCCAACATTTTGACTTGGGTCAATTTTTTAAAAATATATCAAGTGGTATATAAAAATATCAATACTATAAAATATGTTCAATCTATGTCGAAGTGATACCAAATATTTGAATTTTCAAACTAAATATACAATATTTTGTATCACTTGATGGGATGCTATTTTTTCACGCAATAGAAATGTAAAAAAATCTTATCTTTCATATTTTAGAGAAATATCGATTTAAAATTTAAAATTCAAAACTGAAGTTGATGTGGCGTGGCACGTGCTGACATGGTGAGCCACGTGGATGCCACATCAGATTATGGACGAAATAGAACCTTCTAACTACAGTTTAGAGACTAAGTTAGACCTAGTTAAAGGACGAAACTGAACTTTTAAGTCATAGTTGAAGGACCAAATCGACTATTACGCCAAAAAAATTTTGGTACGTTTCGGAGGAGCACATGAAGCAACTGAACCACGGCCCGGCGTGAGCTTCAAGTCGGAGTCGCTCGGTGGCAACAAAGGCTTTCGGGAAAAAAACAAAGCAAGCGTGTCCACCAATCACACACACACAAAAAAAGCAAGCGTTTCCATTGCCACGGTCCTGCTTCCACTGCTGGGCTGCCCGCTGGCCTCGCCGGTGGGTGAAGTCAGCCGAGGCGAGAGGAGCGGCGACTGCCTCCTCACTGCTCATCCATCTCCTGCACTGATGCTCGGACTCGGACCTGACGGCAGTGCTGGTGGCGGCGGCATTAAAAGCCATGGCGGTGCCGGTGACGGGGAAGCCCGAACCCTAACGCTGACTCCGGATCGGCAGCATGGGGAGGACACCGAGACGAAGATGTGGAGAAGGATGTCGGATGATGTCGTGGCCGGTGTCTCGGTGGCAAATCGGGCGAGGACGCTGCGCGGCGGCTCCGTTGGGGATGGAAGGAGGTGGACTCGCTCGCTTGGTCTAGTGGGAAGGGCACCACGATGAAGATCGCGACTGATGGCGTCGTGGTCCGGCAGGGACTCGGGAGTGGGGAAACGGCGACGAGGCGAGGATGTGATGCGGCGCAAAGGTAAGGGAAGGGGCGTGCGGGAGACAGGGGAAGAGAGAGAGAGAGAGAGAGAGAGAGAGAGAGAGATGCGTGCGTGCTGCGTGAGCCGGGCCCACCTGTCGGCGCAAGAGCCCGTGGTGGCGGAAGGCACGACGACGGCCGGACACCACCAACTGCTATTTTTAGGAGTAAGTAAAGATAAAGAAAAGTTAAACTGCACTAATGCAGTAGCATTATATTATTAAAATAAATATTGTACCCTTATGTTTAATACCAATCACAAATAGCATGGAGTGGTTCAAACGTAGCTCCAATTGCATCCTGCATAAGAATGAGAAATTGAAAAAAATATATAAATAAGAAAAATATCAAGAAAAGGCATAATATATAAGATATATTGACACAACAGATTTTACCTCCCATGTGCGGCCTCCCAACCAATTGCTCAGATCATCTGTGAAACACTCTATTCTCATGCCATACTTCATGTCAAAAGTATAGCTGCACTCATGGACAAAGCCAACCACATATCCATCCATGTTGAATATCGGCGCACCTGGCACATATCCTGTAGGATACTTCCAGCCTTTGTTAGCAAGATTAGTTTCATTGCGATCAATGGTACCTCCAACAGGAAGGTGGAAGGAGAAGAGTTGACTGGTTTTCATTATCTGCATTCCATTGCTGTCCACAGCTGAACAACGGGGGAACTGCAACTCAAAAATACAAAATAAGTATGCGGAGATTAAGGATGTGTTCGTTTTCGGAGGTCTAAATTTTAGAGCTGTCACATCAAAAAGAATTTTATTATTTAAGAGTATTAAATAAAGTTTAATTATAAAACAAATTACAGGGTCCTAGACTAATTTACGAGACGAATCTAATGAGGTTAATTAAGTCGTGATTAGAAGACGGTTACTGTAACATCACTTTAGCAAAGTATAGATTAATTAAGCTCATTAGATTCATCTCGAAAATTAGCATCAATCTGTCAATAGGGTTTTGTCATTAAATTGATCAAAATATTCATAAATAATAAAATTCTCTTTGATATGACAGATGCTTAAATTTTAGAGGGAGGAAACGAACACACCCTAAAAAAAGAGGTAGGAAAAAGTACAAATGACATAGTGCATACATTATCTGTCCGGTAAATGCACTCTGCACCGGTCCAGATGTAACTGTAAGTACAACCTCAGGCTCTGCGCCAACCTCAGGCTCTGTCAGTTCAAAAAAAAAAAACCTCAGGCTCTGTGCCAACCTGAGGCTCCTCCTTAAGATGGCTGTACTCAGCGGCCTTCCACTTCCCTTCACGAATATCACAAAAAATCAAGTTCATGCTGTCCCCCAACGCCACAACCTCATTCTCGATGGACTTGGCACCATCTGGAAAGAACACCGAAACTCTAGATTTCACTGAAGCACACGAGGAATGGCAGGCTACCACGGTGATCTTCTCCGTTGTGTGAACTACAAAACCTGAACCTGCTGGCTTCTCTTCATCTGGTCCCATTAAATCAATCTTTTTATCGTGCACCTCTCTAGTTCTAGTGATGTACACGACACACGGATTAACCTTTTCGTACAGCTCTGTAAATTCTTGCAGACTCCCAGGTGCCTATATTTCTTTACTACTCCTAAAAATAGCAGTTGGTGGTGTCCGGCCGTCGTCGTGCCTTCCGCCACCACGGGCTCTTGCGCTGACAGGTGGGCCCGGCTCACGCAGCACGCACGCATCTCTCTCTCTCTCTCTCTCTCTCTCTCTCTCTCTCTCTCTCTCTCTTCCCCTGTCTCCCGCACGTCCCTTCCCTTACCTGTGCGCCGCATCACATCCTCGCCTCGTCGCCGTTTCCCCACTCCCGAGTCCCTGCCGGACCACGACGCCATCAGTCGCGATCTTCATCGTGGTGCCCTTCCCACTAGACCAAGCGAGCGAGTCCACCTCCTTCCATCCCCAACGGAGCCGCCGCGCAGCGTCCTCGCCCGATTTGCCACCGAGACACCGGCCACGACATCATCCGACATCCTTCTCCACATCTTCGTCTCGGTGTCCTCCCCATGCTGCCGATCCGGAGTCAGCGTTAGGGTTCGGGCTTCCCCGTCACTGGCACCGCCATGGCTTTTAATGCCGCCGCCACCAGCACTGCCGTCAGGTCCGAGTCCGAGCATCAGTGCAGGAGATGGATGAGCAGTGAGGAGGCAGTCGCCGCTCCTCTCGCCTTGGCTGACTTCACCCACCGGCGTCGCGCCAGCGCGGTAGAGGTTCAAGAACCAGAGGTACGCGCGCCAGGATGCGTATTGGCCGATAGGCCTGGAGCCCAATCCGGGCAACCGTGGCAGGGCAGCCGGCCTTCACGGCAGTTTTCGTCTTTCGGCTCTAGGTCGTCGCGGACGTGCCCGTGCTCGTTCTCAGGTTGCCTACGAAGGTTCGAGAAGTCCTCTTAATCTCCGTTGCCTGGGTCTTTCAGGAATAAAAAAATCTCCGTTGCTTGCTCCCGCTTCCCAAATTCAAAATTTCTGACCGAAGTTCAAAAATGCCACGCGCGCTTGCAGCATGGCCTGGAACCATCTACGAGCCTACGGCTGCCAGTATAAATCAGTGGCCATGGCCACGCCCCCACATAGCACAAGAAGGCACACACTGGAGTTGGAATTGTTACAGGTGAGATTCAGTGGCCGACGCCCTTTCATCCAAGTCGTCAATCACCACGGTGCAGGTACTGTATTCTGCATTATTGTCAAGCTTGTTTAAGAACTTAGTTAACCTGAGTGTACAATCTTTAGGTTCTGGAGCTCCTTAGTGAACGGAGTATAAGGTCAGCTGCAAACATTGTTGATCTTGGGATATTTGTGCTTGAAGGTGTCCTCTGAAGATTAGTCAATTCAGTACAACTCATGAATCGACTTTGCCGATTTGTTAGACCTAACTATTTTCAGCAGTTTGATAAAAGTAACTACGACCTCAAAAGAACCAATTTATGATAGGAATTTGCGTAGTTTGGTCTTTCATACTTTGCTAACTGCTAGCTTATAATGAATTATTCAATTTCATCCTGAGTTACTGATATGGAACTCTACCATTTCGCCTTTTCCTCGCAAACTTACAGCAGAGACAATCTACACCCACCAAAACGACAGTGAAACCAAATAGATAGGCTCCATAGATTGGAGTCAGACTGGTTGCATATACTGTAAACTGTTGAAACTGCTGCTGCCAGTAAAACTGGCTGACTGGCATGTATGCTGCAATTCCCATTTCCATCATTTGGAGGGAGTTTCATAAGTAGTTAGATCAAACTTTTGAAAAAGATAATCCTTTTGTAGATAGAAAGTACAATTATATTCTCATTTTTAGGCCCTTGCTTGAAACTAATAGGGAAAATAAAGATGTCTTATTTTTTATAATTGATAAAAGATATGTGAGAGAGTAATCATTAAGAGAAGCAATGAATTTTGTTGCTAGAGATATGTGCTTAAGTCCTTAACATTGACAACAGACAGTATGGTACATGGATGTTTAGAATAGTAGTACTTCTAGGAAATTTTGCCTACATAAACATTTATGAAACAGTAACTTCCTCTAGATTTAAACACTAACTACAAGTAATTATTCCTACCTGACACCGTGCACTTTACAAGTTAGGAGTAATAAAATACAAAGTTTTGATTAGTAGCCTTTGTATCCAGTGTACATGATTACATTTTGTACTGGTTCTATAGTGGTGAATGAGCAAAATCAAGCAAAGAGACGTCCTTAATTTTACTCCATGTACTGCAACAAGTCTTACCATACAGAGGGCACCAAATGTTGACTTATGTTTAATAGTAGTTGCGTAGTTTAACACTGGAACTGAACTGTAGTTGGAACAATATAAATGGTTAGGTCAAAGTTTTGAAAAAGATGAACCTTTTGTAGATAGAAAGAACGATTCCATTCTCATTTTTAGGCCTTACTTGAAACTAACAGAGAAAACAAATCTAAGCAAATAAAGATTTCTGTTCCTACCCTCTGTAATGCACTACTCCTTGTGTGATGCACTACTCCCTGAATTAAGAAGAAAATATCTATATAGTGTGTATGTTCAGCGGTTGATGTTGTCCATTTTTTGGGGGCACTGCAAGTAATTACTCCCTACTTGGCATCATGCACTTTACCAGCTAGGAAAATATATAAAATATGAAGTTTTGATTAGTAACCTTTATATCCATTATCCAACCAACAAAGATAGCTTGCAACAAAAATCTGTGATGGTCTAGGCTGTTTTACTTGCTACGGAAATCATGAATCGTGTGATAAATTAAGTCTGGATATATAATTTTCCACATCACAAATGCCTTTGGTTCTCATATCGGGTCCAAATGTATAGTTTCAATGGCAATGAGCTAAAGTAATTCCGTGGCAAGTGAAACAAAATTCCCAGGAGTAAGAGTTGGTTTGTATCCCTTTCATACAGGACTGGGTATCCATGTGTCATTAAAGTTTGGATAGACGGGTGATGAGTCAGTCTGGTTAAGATCTGTCATTACGTAAACTAGACATATATGTCAGCCAACTCTGAACTATTGATGGAACAAATGCTTGATCAGTATTTTTTTAAAAAAAAACCAAACTTGCTATTGGATTTGATTGCGCTGTGTCATGCTAAGACATTGCTCACCATGCACCACAACAATGGGAAGAAAGCAGGAACCATAAACAAGGCACAAGGGCAGACTATTTCAAACGTTGGAGTGTACCTCACAGATCCAGTGTTTTCACATGGTCAACTCTATGTTGTTCTATCTAGAGCTATTTCAAGAAGTAATGTCAAGGTCCTCGCCATTCCAGAAAAGAAAAATGATCTTAGGTCCACATGTATTGGAACATTTACGAAAAACATAGTGTACAAAGAGGTTCTCACCGGGTAATCGAGGTATGGATTACTGAAATTAATTATAAACAATTTGTATTTTAATAGCAGTTATGTATTGATTAACAATTTCTAACTTTGCAGGTTTGGATGTCGCTACGGGTCTCCTTTATTGCTAAAAATACCTGGTGGATAACTAATGAGGCACAAGAAGATGAAGTGTTGCTCCATGGAGCTAATTAAGTCCTACATCCTTTTGAATTGTTTTCAGCTAGCTTGGAGTGATTGTATATGTTGATGTGTTAGTGCTTCTAAACTAACGATGATGGAGCTTTGGGTGTAGTAGTGCTTTGGGAGTTACCATGGGGCTTCTTTTGCCTTGGATATATAACACTTTGTAATTAAGACATGGCCCAAACTATGTGGTGACTATTGCAACAAAGTAGTTGCTTAATGTAATAGTGAAACGAAGGATGCTTGAACAATCAAAATGGTTATCTAGAACTTGAAGTTAAGTGATCTAAATAAAAACATTATAAATCATTTTATTTGTGTTAAATATTTTTATTTTGTCCGTAACGGAGCACAGAGCCAGGCATAAAAGTAAGGCATTGGCCATTTTTGGGTTGTTATTTTCTCATGCCAAATAACATTTATTTTAAAGTACCTTTGGACATATGTTATAATTATGACAGGTTTTTGACATCAAACTAAATATTCCATGGCAATGCACGAACAACGAACAAGTTTCCTCTCGTATAGATTGCCTTATGATGTTTGTAATTAATATGATGCAATATTAGACTTGCTATTTTTTAATTTTACTACCAGTTTAGTATACGGATCCGTTTGGATCTAGGGGGCTAAAGGAAACTGACTAAAATTTAGTCAATTTAGTGACTAAACAACCAAACGAACGGACTAAAACTGACTAAAATTTCTTTAGTCCGATTAGCCAGCCAAGGGGAGCTAAAATGAAAACTTTCCCCTGCATGCCCCTCCCCTTCCTGAAATCATATGTAATGACTTAGGGGTATTTTGGTCTTTTTATAACTCATTTATTTAAGTTTAGTCACTTTAGTCAAGTGAACCAAACACGAGTGACTAAAATTCACCCCTTTTAGTCACTTTGCTTTTAGTCATGAGGATCCAAACACTACCTATGCAGTTGTTCCGTAGCGAAGCACGGGCATCCAACTAGTAAGAAATGAAATTAAAGCTAGGAAAATAAAAAATACTAGTAAAAAACTTATTAGCACAAGGTTTGAAATTAACCATTGATAAATATCTAACATAATTGTCAGACAATTGATAAGGAGAAGGGTTGCTATTTTAAATGCCCAGATATAATCGAGGACTGGCTGAACAATGATTATCTAGGCTGTATCTACACAACCTAGATTAGTCAAGTCTGATCTGATTCCAACTTGGGCCAGTAAGGATAACTCCAAACTAGAACCACCAATTGATTCCTCCGGAGTACTACTCAGTGATCAACTGGGCTACAATTGTCCATTGAGCTCGTAGAATTGGGATTCAGCTACAATAAGAGGAGCTCCAGTTACCAGCCCCAAAACAAAGTGCCTTCACTCATCCAGTAGCTGGTACGCAGCGAACATTTCAGCCAACAATAGTAAGCTTTAGCAGCTGAAGCTTACTAAACAATCAGGAGTCCAGAACTCGCTGTTTCAGAGCAACATAGTTACAGAGATCAGGTTTACAGGGCACCGCGCACCAATGCATAAACTAACACCCACCCCAGCTCTCGTGACATCATCCCCCTCTTCATGGAGAAGAGACGGCGAAGTTCCGTAATTTCAAAAAGAACCAACCGAGTTTCAAGAAGAACCCACCCACGCCTACCGGCAGGCCGGGTCACAAAAATTCAGAGAAATAAGGGGAACATAGCTTCGGAGGTCGGGCGCAACGAAATACCAGAGGCATGATGCACCGGTGCGTCGACCGCAGATGCCGCGATAGGACAACTAGAGCGGAGTCACGGCGACGGACGATGGCGAGCACCAAGTGGCCGAGAGGAACGGAGGACGAGGCTGCTGCGGCGGCGCGTTTCTGATGGTAGATTTTTTTTTTGAGAAGGATACAATTTCGAACGCACACGATACCACTCACACCACACTCACACCTCACGCACGCACACGCGTACGCTGTCGAAGCACACGCCTAATCTAGTGATTGGAAGGATCTCGAGATCCTTCGACTGTCGCGAAACGCACTGTCCCACTAAACGTGCACGCGCGTGCGTACTCTATTCTATCCGGACCGAAGCCTGGAGAGACGGAGAAAACCCCGAGGTGAGACGCACCGCGTCGAGCGGCGCTCGAACGCGGGCGGGCTCGCTGGCCACCGCCAGCACTAGCCAACCGAGCGTAGCTCGGTTCTCTTCTGATGGTAGATGGTAGGGTTTTAGAGCGCGGCCCAATACAATGGGCCCAATTTTCTGTTAATGGGCCGGATGGGGCTTATGGTCATTTTCTTCGGTCCAACAATACCTGCAAGAAAGTGAGTTTCTTGGACGGAGCGGAGCCGATTGATTTTCATTTGCAAATGAACAACATTGCATGAGCTCAATAAAAAAGAAGAACAACATTGCAGAATCTGGATGAGAAATTATCAAAAGAAAAAAAGTCTTGATGATACGCGCAAGAGTTTAGGAGAAAGTACAAATTGGAACGAGACCTGAAACGACACCGATAGTCCAAGGACGGTCATCCTACACAGCAAGTCTCTTTTGACAACGGAAAGGAAACGTTGGGTCATTGCCTCATTGCCTGCATGAAACTTATGCGTCCTGGAACGATGATTTTTTAGCTGCTGGCTCGACACGTCCGCAACGATCCAAAGCCGCGACTGTTTCTTGTCACTTTCACAGTGAGTTTGTTGATCCGTCGCATCGTCGGCGGATGATGAACGGCGATTCATCATTTCTTGCGTCTTGGACTGGATCAGATCCATCCCGTTCCAGCTTTCTGGAGTTCTTAACGAAGGAGTCACTTGGCTATCGTTTATGGCTTGAGCACACATAGGACTTGGCACTTTGGCAGGAACCGACAGATTCGTGTCACCTTGTACTGTCAGTTACGGTGTCCTGTGAGGCTGTGACACCACCAAAATGGCCTTCTGTTTTAATTAGATAATAATGGATATAGAATCTGGGTCTAAATAGTGTGGAGTATAATAATTGATACGGAATTCCAGCTTTCTGAAGCATTTAGTTGTTGAACAAACAAGGGAATAAATAAATAAAGGTAAATAGATCTAAGTCACTTTATTTGTTGTGTTTCCATCCATAATTAGCTGCTTTCCATGACTTCTAAAGTTAAGCTCGTCTGACGAACAACTCCATTGCTACTACTAGAATATAACCACAAATTAGCTTTCCAAAAAAAAAAGAATATAACCGCAAATGCAGTCGGATGAGATAAGACGCATGAGTCAAGAAACTAGACCGGTGATCGGGGGTGGCACCACACACGAGGCAGGTAGATCCTTTGTGAAGAAAAAGAGAACCTTGCCTAAAGCGAGACGATTCATGGATGACACCAGCTAGTCCTTCTGCACCTCCAAATTCTACAGCGACTACAAACAGCATTGCTTGTTTGGGCATTGAGGCAAGAAGCTGAACCTCCTGCTGTGTTCCGTTGTGACTGAAGTTTGCCATACCAAATGCTGATAATGTAGGTCACTCACTAGTACAACTTGATCGCGGTGAGAGTGCGTGCGTGTCACCTTTTAAAGAGCATATAAGTTGGCAAAAAAATCTGATCAAAGTGAAACAACATACAAATTAATGGAAGTCTTTCTGATTTTTTTTTATAAGTGGTGAAATGAAACTATGGAAGTCACTACATGTAATTAAGATGCCGGATGTGGGTGAGTGTCACACCTTTTAAAGACCGAATAAGTTGGCAAAAAATATTCAGATTGAATTGAAACAAAACAAAGAACCATAGAACTGTAAATCTTTCTGAATTTTGATAAGTGCTCAAATAAGAGTCACGACATGTTTGAAGGTACCAAATTTAGCGTCCAATCCATAGACATTAAGTGAAACACATTGTTGTTATCGTGATGCGCAAGAACTACTATGTTACGTAAGTGGAAATTAATTTATACTCGCGCAACTACTTGTTATTAGTGAGGCAAAGATTAGACAGTAAGGCAAATCTTTTTTTTGGGTAATCTGGGTTCGGATCCTGCATCGTAGAGGGTGTAGACGTAGCAGGGCGGCGGCGGCTCGATGGAGTCGTTCTGGGTACCGCCTGCCTTCAGGGCGCCACCGGCACTGTCCTGCCACCGGCGCAGACGTGGTCGCTGGGCGTCCTGGAGAGGGAGGAAGACGGCGGCGGCCTTCGGATCGATCCAGCGCCGTTAGCGATCGGGAATGTGGGGGGATTTTGGGTCACAATGAAAACGTGGGTTGCAGTGTGATGCCGACCCCCCTTTTATATGGCGCTGCTCGGATCCGGGGCCACAACCATGAGTTGGTTGCGCCTCCCATCATGGCGCTAAATTCGCGGATCTGCATGTTGATTAGCAACAAACGCGCCATTAATTAACTCCTTAATTATCTCTTAATTATCTTCGTTATCTTTTGTTTCCAAAAGCTCGACACGTTTTTCTGTTGCCTACAGATCATTTCCAACATTCTCCCCTTTGATCTTTAGGCTAACATAAATCCGTTCTCAATAAAATTAGCACAAAGAGATAATGAGTAACAATGGTGAATTAAAATCCCAAAGCCACTCATGTATCTACTATGCACCAACTTATCTTGATAGGACAGCCCCTTAAGTGATTTAGTCATTATGGAAGTTGGTTGTTGTTATGGCCCTTATGTTCACAATCACAGGCTTTCCAATAAACCCATGCCGGCTACATGTTCTTTAAATTTATTGGGTGGTAAGCCTTTCGTTAATGGATCCGCGAGCATCTCATTAGTACTTATGTGCTCTAAATTAATGACGCGATCGTGAACTCTCTCTCGCACAACAAGATACTTAATGTCAATATGCTTGGCAGCCTCACTTGACTTATTGTTGTTGGCAAAGAAGACTGCGGACTTGTTATCGCAAGTATAACGTTAGTGGTTTAGAAATGCTGTCAACCACCTTTAGTCCGGGTATGAAATTTCTTAGCCATAAGGCTTGCCCCACGGCGTCATAACATGCTACAAATTCAGCTTGCATAGTATTTGCTGTTGCAAGTTTCTGTTTAGAGCTTCTCCATGATATAGCTCCATTTGCAAGTGTGAAGACATATCCGGAAGTGGATCTTCTTGATTCTTCATATCCCGCAAAATCAGAATCTGAATAACCAATCACTTCAAGGTTATCAGCTTCTCTCATAAGTGAGCATGTAATGCTTAGTCCCTTGCATATAGCGCAGAACTTTCTTAGTCGCCTTCCAGTGGTCCTCACCTGGATTGGATTGAAATCTGCCAAGTAGCCCGGTAATAAATGCTAAGTCGTGGCGTGTACATACTTGAGCATACATAATGCTTCCGACAGCTGAAGCGTAAGGAATCGACTTCATTCGATCGATCCGTAATTGATTCCTTGGACATTGAGATGCTCCAATCTTATCGCCCTTAACTACAGGGCAGGTGTAGCTGAACATTTGGACATATTATATCTCTCAAGCACTTTCTCAATATATGCCTTTTGAGATAGTCCCAATTTACATTTGGACCGATCCCGGTGTATTTCAATGCCCAACACATAAGAGGCATCACCGAGATCCTTCATGTCAAAGTTATTTGAGAGAAACCGCTTTGTTTCATGCAACAAATTCTTGTCGCTGCTCGCCGGAAGGATGTCATCCACATAAAGTACTAGGATGATAATCATACTCCCCTTGGTCTTAACGTATATGCAATTGTCCATTTGATTACCGATGAAGCCAAATTTCTTAATTACTTCATCAAACTTGAGATACCATTGCCTAGACGATTGTTTTAGTCCATAAATGGATTTCTTAAGTTTGCATCCCAAATGTTCCTTGCCTTCAATAGCAAAACCTTCCGGTTGAGCCATATACACGTCCTCATGCAATTCACCGTTAAGGAATGCAGTTTTAACATCCATTTGATGTAGCTCAAAATCATAATGAGCTACTAATGCCATCACTATTCTGAATGAATCCTTCTTAGAGACGAGAGAGAAAGTCTCATTATAATCAATGCCTTCTCTTTGTGTGAAGCCCTTAGCCACAAGTCTTGCTTTAAACCGTTCGATTTTCCCTTTCGAGTCAAATTTCGTTTTGTAGACCCACTTACAGACCTACCTTTTTGGCTCCGTCGGGAATTTCTACTAAGTCCCATACATCATTATAACTCATGGATCTTAGCTCATCCTCCATAGCTTCATGCCATTTATTGGAGTTTTCGCTCATCATGGCTCCTTTATACGTTATTGGATCATCCACTTTTCCTATGTCATACACGTCTTCATTCATGTATACAACATAGTCATTTGAGATGGCGGGCCTTCTTTCTCGCACCGATCTTCTAATGGGTTGAGGTCCATTATTTTCTGCAGGGACGTGTTGAGGCTCCACAATCTGTTCATTAGGAAGTGGTATCTCATCGTCCGTGTTATCCTCGTCGTTATGCTCAATGTCCATGGGTGCTCCCCCATTTTCATTCATGGTTGGAGCAACCTCGGGTTCATTAACCAAGGGTGCATTTACCATTGGAGGTGCTGCCACATTTTCTAGCATGGGAATAAATTGAGTTTGAGTCATCGGTGGTGTAACATCAGTCCGAATCTCCTCAAGATTAATTTCCCTAGCTACCGAGCTCCCATTATATTCCAAAAAGACTGCGTGTCTAGTCTCGGCAAATTTAGTGACATTATTTGGACAATAAAATCGATACCCTTTAGACTGTTCAGGATAACCGATGAAATGGCAACTTATAGTCTTAGAATCCAACTTTCCAATATGTGGATTAAATAATTTGGCTTCGGCCGGACAGCCCCACACGTGCAAATAATTTATGCTCGGTTTCCTACCAGTCCATAATTCATAAGGGGTCTTAGCAACGGACTTAGAAGGAACACGATTAATTATGTGTGCGGCGGTCTTTAATGCCTCCATCCATAAACTCACCGGCAGTGTAGAATTAATGAGCATGCTTCGCACCATATCCATTAGTGTGCGATTGCGTCTTTCAGCTACGCCATTTTGCTGCGGTTCGCCAGGAGTTGAATATTGAGCGACTATGCCATTTTCTTGCAAATACTTTGCAAAAGGACCGGAATTTGTCCATAAGGAGCGTGCCTTCCATAATATTCTCCGCCACGGTCCGATCGCACTACTTTAATCTTTACATTATGCTGATTTTCTACTTCAGCCTTAAAAACTTTAAATTTATCAAGTGCCTCGGATCGTTCTCGTATTGGATAAATGTATCCATAGCGAGAGAAATCATCGATGAAGGTAATGAACGAATTAAACCCATCAACTGATTTTACATTAAAAGGACCGCATATATCGGTGTGAATTATTTCTAAGACACCCGAACTACGCGTTGCTCCATCCTTCTTTATTCTTTTTACAAACTTTCCTTTAATGCATTGAACACAGTGGTCTAAATCGAGAGAAGTCTAGTGGATGAAGTATCTCTTCCTTAATGAGACGCTCCATTCTCCCCTCGAAATGTGGCCTAAACGGTAATGCCATAATTTCGATGAAGTCTCATTATCACTAGTTAAACTCCTCTTGCGTTTATTTGCAACATCGCATACATTCATCACAGGAAATTCATTAAGAGACAACAAATAAAGCATGTCTTGCCTTAACGCAAGACCAACAAATTCACCATTAAATTTAAGCAAGCATTTGTTGTTCCCGAAAGTACATTCAAACCCATCATCATCCAAACGAGAAACGGAAATAAGGTTTCTTTTCAAACTAGGGACATAGAGAACATTATTTAATCTAAGAACGAAGCCATCATGAAGAACTAATGGAAGAGTCCCGACGGCTTCAACTTGAGCTTCATTGCCATCGACCACTCTTAGGCTTCGCTCCCCCTTGCGATGGTTCGGGTCATAAGCAATCCCCGTGAGGAATTAGTAACATGAACGGTTGCACCGGAATCAATCCACCATGTATTAGAGGAATAATGCGTAAAAAGAGACTCATCAACGAAGGAAATATAATCATCATTATTACCTTTCTTGGCGAGCCAAGCCTTGAACTCATCACATTCCCTCTTGATGTGCCCATCCTTATGGCAGTGGTGACAAGTGGGACCATTCTTGGAGGTGGAGGCTTCGGTCTTCCCATCGGCCTTAGGGCGATCATAAGGCTTGCCTTTGCCCTTGCCCTTGCCTTTCTTGTTGAACTTGCCACCAGATTTGTTGCCCTTCCCATAGTTGTAGTTCTTCCTAAGCTCCCGAGTAATAAGGTTAACATAATCCTTGTTCTCGGAGCGCAGCCTTTCTTCCTCATCGCTGCACTTTGCTATGAGCTCGGTCGGACTCCACTTCTTGTCACTCCCATTATAATTAATCTTGAAGTTCTCAAAGACACTTGGGAGAGAAGTCATGATGTAGTGGACTTGGTAATCTTCAGGAAGAGGCATCTCAAGGTCCTTCAACTGATTTGCAACATCAATTAGCTTCATGATGTGCTCTCTCACACTCCCCGACCATTGTATTTAGAGGTCATCATTCTGGTCATGAGAGTGTTAGCCGGTGCTTTAGTAGAACCCTTAAAATGCTCCTCAACTTGAGCCAAGAACCGCTTTGCATTTTCGGGATTCTTGGGAAGAGCACCTCCGATTTCGGGTTGATAGTATGCTGCATTATCATCGGTGCAACTCTATCCGATTCATCCCAAGTGGCCTTCTCTTTATTATAGGCAAGTGTGCGCTCAGCCAAGGTGTTGTCATTATCACCAATGGCAATCGGCGCAACGGGCTTTTCAGACACGGATGGAGTGATCTTTACTCATAATGGCAAGGATGAGCTGGATGTCACCCTTCCACTTTGGGAAGTTAGTCCCTCCAAGCCTCTCTACCTTGTCCAGGTAGCTCATGATGTAGGAGGGCGTCATCACTGAAATTTACATGAAATGAAGATTTTTATTAGTGACGACAATCATAATTAAGGAATAAAACATGTAATTAATCTACGTTGGCTTGATTAATCACATGCAACATAATCAAAACAATTAATTTCGAGTCACCGTTGGGCGGAAACGAAATAAGCATAATAAATGGGAAAAGCACATAAATAAAATCAACTTTGGTCGAAATTACTCATATGCCCAAAAATAATCCCAAGACAATAATAAAATCTCCGAATAAACTTCCCGTTGGTTCCATTTATTCAGAGACATCATCAGTAATTTTCCAGTAATTTTACGCAATTTTCTAGCATTTATATAATTTATAGCGTGAAAATTGCGAATATTAACAATAAACATAAATACTGGGAATTAAAAGAAAACAAGTAATGCTTTAATGGGCTAAGACAACCTACAAAGGGAGTCTACATTTGGCCTGGCCCGTTTAAGGGCGTTGCGCACCCCACATGGGCCGTGAGCCCATTTAGGCCGGAAACCCTAATCAGCCAAGGAGCTATCCATCTCAACCGTTCATTCGCAGTCAAGGGTCGAGATCGAACGCAGCCGCGTATAAAAGACGGAAAAATCGGGACATGCCCAAACCCTAACTTCATTTCTCTTTTTCTCTTCTCTTTCTACCTCTTGCGCCGCACAGAGCCAAGGGCGGCCGGCGCTCTCTCGGCGCACGCTCGAGTGATGCGGCGACCAGGGTGGCCCGCGTCCGCGGCGACGTCCGGCCGTGTCTGCTCGTGCTCGCCGTGGCGCGCGGTGCTGCTCGCTTCGCCCGCGGTGGTGCGCAGCCGTAGGCGCCCGAGCACGGCGTGAGCTCGGGCTCCCGGCGTGTGCGGCCGGCGCCGAGCCGCGGCGGGCGTGAGCCGTGGCCAGCCCGCGGGGAGGCGCGGGCGAGCGTGAGGGCGGGGCCGGCGGGCCGCGCGTTCGTGAAGGCGTCGGCCTGGCGGCGCGCGTGCGTGAAGCCCGACCGCGGCGCGGCGTGAGCTCGCGGGCCTGGCGCGCGCGTGATGCGCGAGCATCGGCCGCCAAGCTGCGGCCGGCGGCGGCCAAGTGCGCGCGGGCACGGCGCGTGATGCGTGAGGCGCGGTGGCCCTCTCGCGCAGCGGGTCGGGTTGCACGCGGCTCATCAAGTGGTCGCGGGCACGGCACAACCATGCCGTGTAGATCCCCACGATCCGAGGAGTGAGCTCAAACAAAGGTAGGTCTCAACTCCTCCATTCATCCATTTCTTAATCTAGGGTTTCTTCATAAACGAACGTCATCCTCTCCTTCTTAATGCTCTAATCGACACGTTAAACCCTAGATCTAAACAATAAATAATAGAGACAGGAGAATCACGTAATTAATACCGACCACCTTAATTACTTCTAACCGGAGTAATTAGCGCCTACTTAATCATAACAGAGAGATAAACATGATTAGGCGTCGTAATCTAATTACCCTAATTAGCCATTAATCATCATTAACTAACCCTAACCGATGCATAATGGATCACCCAGGTCAACAAACACATAAAGGGGTTCACGATCTAAACAACCGGTGGCTCGGTACCAAATGATAGCTCATTCATACATAAGGACCTACCGGATCTAGATACATGAACACATCAAAACGTGAAACGTGAACAGCGGAAGCATTAGATGGGTGACTCGGGTTCGGATCCCGCATCGTAGAGGGTGTAGACGTAGCGAGGCGGCGGCGGCTCGATGGAGTCGTTCGGGTACCGCTCGCCTTCGTGGCGCCACCGGCACCGTCCCGCCACCGGCGCAGACGTGGTCGGCCGGGCGTCCTGGAGAGGGAGGAAGACGGCGGCGGCCTTCGGATCGATCCGGCGCCGTTAGCGATCGGGAATGTGGGGTGATTTTGGGTCACAATGAAAACGTGGGTTGCAGTGTGATGCCGACCCCCTTTTATATGGCGCTGCTCGGATCCGGGGCCACAACCATGAGTTGGTTGCGCCTCCGATCATGGCGCTAAATTCGCGGATCTGCATGTTGATTAGCAACAAACGCGTCATTAATTAACTCCTTAATTATCTCTTAATTATCTTCGTTATCTTTTGTTTCCAAAAGCCTGACACGTTTTTCTGTTGCCTACAGATCATTTCCAACAACGACATGTTTGAAGGTACCAAATTTAGCGTCCAATCCATAGACATCAAGTGAAACACATTGTTGTTATCGTGATGCGCAAGAACTACTATGTTACGTAAGTGGAAATTAATTTATACTCGCGCAACTACTTGTTATTAGTGAGGCAAAGATTAGACAGTAAGGCAAATCTTTTTTTGGGTAATCTAGTACGATAAATTCAGTGCTGGGACATGTCAGCCCCAACCTAGCACTCTCCCATTTCCCGGGAACAGAGCGTGTCCTCTTCCTGTGGCATTTCTCCATCATTTGTGTACTAGCATTGTGCAGGCCGGTCCAGCATCAGGGCAGAGGTTGCAGTGGTGACCACACTGAAACGAGAAGATAAAGGTATGTGTCCACCGGTCCATCCCATGTGAGCAATTAGTCTCGCATGCCCTTTCTACGAACCTCGGGCTTATACATGCTGTTTTCTGTTGATTTAACCTTAAAATGTGAGATTCAATTCTACCGCATGACATGAATCATCAGTTTTGCCGGCCATATCACAGTGTCAGACTTGGTTCACATCACAGGTAGCTCCACATGGAGTCCTCCTTAAGGAGCTAACTGAACTTCCCCAGACTAAACTACTAGATAATTGTAAATGTTACAAAGTCAACTCGAATATATATGATAATAAATTGTTGAGTTAACTGTTGGTCAGAGCTTTCATATGGCATATGTACTACTGGTCCATCATAGTTTTTCAAGCCACGTTTTATATAGATTCGGCAAGATCCCTTTTGCGTATTGCACATTTTACGATTGGTCAAATAACCCAAAAAGTTAATACCAGGGTGAAGTCAACCTTAATATTGTAGAATCATTTAGAAAAGAGATGAATGTAAGTGGACCATTCGCATCAACGTCATGAAATATATGCTCACTCTGAAATAATCATTTGAAATACTGAGGAAGTTTCTCGTTGGCATAATGGACATCACAGTTCACAGACCAATCCATAATTAAGAGGTCTCTCAATAATCTTTGCGTCCAGCCATATGTATCTGTGATGAATGACAGGTGTTTTTATGTTTATTCGGTGTGCATTGCCATCATTTGTGCTGAATGAATACAGTTCAAGTGACAAATATCCCAACCACACGTACTTGAAAAGCATGGTTGAAAACATTGTTCGAGAAGATGAAAAAAAAGGTGCATCAACTGTTGCATATAATGTACTTTAGGAAAAGTAAAGTTAACTATAATGGCGACCCGTTCGTTTCCCGTCAGCAGTCACACCCAAAATGATGCGATCCCAGCTTGTGTTGCTCATCGCCGCGGCATCTTTCAATTCTTTTTATTCCAGTTCCACTTTTCATCGCGTTTCCTGTTCAAGAGTATCTCTATGTTGGGCACAACAAAGCTGTTTGCGCAGATGCTGAATTTGATTGTAGCCGTAAATGTAGCGGTTCCCAAATGCAAATATCTTTTGATGCTGCCGAAAATCACCAATTCAGCTTGCCTACCTTTTTCGTTATTATATTCACTCTCCACTTCTCTGAGAGCTGAGACGTATGGTTTTGGCAAAAAAAGTGTCGATGTCTTATCTTATCTTAGGGAAAAATCAGGTAACTTGCGTATCATAAATGTGTTTCGCTATTGTGTACTATCTCTGTTCCAAGACTGTTGTTATCATTAACATTTTTTGTTATGTTTGAACATCCAGCTTATCCAAAATATTAGTTTAAATATATCAAGTTTTATGTTATATTACAAGTTTCTTTAGTGATAAAATAAAGTTCAAAAAATTATATACTATTTTTTTAAAAAAAATGAATAAAATGAATGGTTAAACATAATGCAAAAAAACTAATGTTGACGGCGATTTTGAAACGGATTAGTATTACGTAGTTCATTTGGCATTATTGTGGAAATGCAAACAAGCCCGATGCTTATTCCTACCAAAATATCTTGCGCAGGTTACGTTACCGTTCATGCGGGAGCACGGAAATGATGCTAAAGTCTATCTTCCGGTTACCGTTTTGGGGAGGGATCAAGTTACAACTTCCAGACTTTAGAAGTATTTTTCAAAATTAAGTCGTCAGCAAAAACAATCATGTGGTGGGTCAGTCCCAGAAAAAATTGAAACCGGGTATGTCAGCACACAACGGCTTATATATACCTCCAAAGGCCATAACCATCCTCTTCGTCACTCCCCAACACCCATAGTAAGTTTTGTATCATCATCAAAATCAGCACGAACAAACATTAGCACACATTGCCCAAGTCAGCAGAAGCATAGTCTCTGATCGCAGCGTTGCAATGTGCAATTGCTCGGAGCCGACGACACAATGCCAGCACGAGCCTTTGCTCCGGAAAGCCAACAAGGCCTGCCCGGAGCTGGGTGACAATGGCGACGGCGGCGCGGCGGCCGAGGTGGGGTCCATCGTGCGGCTCGCCGCGCCCATGGTCGGCGCGGGGCTGCTCATGTACCTGCGGTCCCTGGTGTCCATGGTCTTCCTCGGGCGGCTCGGCCAGCTCCCCTCGCCGGCGGCTCCCTCGCGCTAGGCTTCGCCAACATCACCGGCTACTCCGTGCTCTCCGGCCTCGCCGCCGGCATGGACCCCGTGTGCGGGCAGGCGTTCGGCGCCGGCCGCACGTCGGTGCTCGCCGCCGCGCTCCGCCGCACCATCGTCCTGCTCCTCGCCGCGTCGGTGCCCATCGGCCTGCTCTGGCTCGCAATGCGCCGCCTCCTGGTCGCCGCCGGGCAGGACCCCGAGATCGCCGCCGCCGCGCACGAGTTCATCCTGTGCTCCATCCCCGACCTCGCCGTGCAGTCCGTCCTCCACCCGCTCCGCGTCTACCTCCGCGCCCAGTCCGTCACGCTCCCGCTCACGTGCGCCGGCGCCGTTGCTCTAGTGCTCCACGTGCCCATCAATGTCCTCCTCGTCCGAATTCTCCGATTAGGAACCCGCGGCGTCGCCCTCGGCGCCGTCTGGACCAACGCCAATTTCCTGCTCTTCCTGCTCGCTTACGTCTGCCTCTCCTCCAGACAATTATTCCATGGCAACGGCAGTGACAACGACGGCAAAAACAATTGCAAAGCCGATGTGGAGGAGGAAGATGCCGGTGCAGCAGTGGAGTGGCGCCACCTGGCGCGGCTTTCCGTGCAGAGCTGCATGTCGGTGTGCCTGGAATGGTGGTGGTACGAGATCATGGTGCTGCTGTGCGGCGTGCTGGCCGACCCGAAGGCGGCGGTGGCGGCCATGGGCGTGCTCATCCAGACCACCTCGCTGATCTACATCTTCCCGCACGCGCTCAGCTGCGCGGTGTCCACGCGCGTGGGCCATGAGCTGGGCGCGGGCCGCCCGGCCCGGGCCCGCCGCGCGGCCCGCGTCGGCCTGGCCCTCGGCGCCGCGCTGGGCGCCGTGGCGTGCGCGTCCGCGGCGTCCGTGCGCGGTGTCTGGGCGCGCGCGTTCACCGCCGACGCCGCCGTCCTCAGGCTGGCCTCCGCCGCGCTGCCGTTGCTCGGCGCGGCGGAGCTCGGGAACTGCCCGCAGACGGCCGGCGCCGGCGTGCTCCGAGGCAGTGCGCGGCCGGGCAAGGCGGCGAGGATCAACGTCGCGGCGTTCTACGGCGTGGGGATGCCCGCCGCCCTCGCGCTGGCGTTCTCACCCGGGAAGATGGACTTCGCCGGCATGTGGGTCGGCATGCTCGCCGCGCAGCTCGTCTGCGCCGCGCTAATGCTGCACGCCGTGCAGAGCACCGACTGGGCGGAGCAGGCGGTCCGCGCGCGCCGGCTGATTACCGGCGGCGCCGTGGCTGATGACGACGACGTTATCAAAAGTGCCGGCCATGCAGACGCAAACAAAGTAGAAGGCGACAATGGCATGCTCCTGGTGGTGACCGTACTATAATTAACTTGGTCGTCACGGACTTGGCACTATTGAACCATTTTTGTTTTTCCTTTCTTCGACAATTTGAATCTCATGATATTTTTGAGCACTTGGAACGATGGACATTGGGTGCATGGCCGGCACATTGGGTGCACTTGGGTGCACTTGGATATTTTGAGCCCTGTTCGTTCTGCTCTAAAATTTAAGCACTGTCATATCAAAGAGAATCTTATTATTATGAATATTTCTATCAATTTAATGACAAAACCCTTTTACAGATTGGTGCTAATTTTCGGGATGAATCTAATGAGCTTAATTAATCTATGTTTTGCTAAAGTGATGCTACAAGTAATCTGTCTTCTAATCATGACTTAATTAATTTTATTAGATTCGTCTCGTGAATTAGTCTAGGACCCTGTAATTTATTTCATAATTAAATTTTATTTAATACTCATAAATAGACTCATAAATAGTAAGATTCTTTTTGATGTGACAGCTATAAAGTTTAGACCCATGAAACGAACACACACCCTAAAGTACTTTTTTGCTTTTCAAATCATATATTGAAGGACATACACAGTGCCCAAGGTTCCCACACACTGTGGGCTCTGGCGAAGGGTTATTTCTAGATTTCTCACTGTTGAAGACACGAGAAATTTTGCGGCAAGGAAAAGAGAGCGTGCACTGAATGTAGGTTGCAAATAGCGGCACGGCGATGTGACGATGCTTGCTGCAAACGTTGACACCTCCAACAGTTTCGCCTATTTTATCGTACTTACTTTCTCCAACGCTTTCGGTTTGTTACTTCCCGTTCAGTTGACATTGACAACATATATGTCTCTCATCATATTTAGAATAAAAAAACATATATGTCTCTCATCATATTTAGAATAAAAAACATATATGTCTCTCTCGTTCCATTTCATAAGCACACATTTTATTTGTTGTTACTGTATAATGCTGGTTTAATTACTTATCTTTGCATGGATCTGTGCTACAGGGGACAGCTGTGGAAAGGCTAAAAGCATATATTGAAATAAACAAGAAAGTTTAACATCATGACACTCTACTCCCTCTGTTTTTTTTTCTTGACATTAGGACAAGAAGATTAGTTCATTTTCTAACTAAATTCCTTGTCCTAACGTTACAAAAAAAGAATGGAGAGAGTATTTGTTTACAGTGAATGAAATTCGTCGCACGAGTTAAATATTGAATCACCGTATATGGATCTGGAAAAATATCTTGCAATGTAAATGGATACTTTCTATATGCTCTTCAACAGAGACTATTGGTTTGCTAGGATCAAGCCTAGCTCAGATTGTTAGGTTCCTTATGATGGAGCTAACCCACCAATTTCAAATACTAGATTTGACATGGGATGTTGCTTTTACAATTAATTATTCATTTAGTGGGAGACGACGTCTCCATCGGCAACAGCAACAAGAGTACGTGGTGACTTTGAGAATCTCACTATCAAGTTGGCTCAATCTTGAATGCACTCATAAGGGTAGAGTTTGCACGTGTACGTTCATAGCGGTTAATACTCATACATGTATGTGAGTGTGTGTATGTATTGTGTTCAATTCAATTTTGAATAAAAAGGAAAAAAAGACAGGCCATAACATTTCTCTATATTTGTGTGCCAAGCATAGTTACCGACATATTATTATTATTCCTCTTTCTTTTCATTCACATATTGTGTTTTCTTTTGGCAAAGGACAACCTCTTCTACCCTTATTCTGATTTCTCAACTTTTATGTAACCTGCCACCATTAAATTAAGCTTTACCTCATTCAACAAAATTGCGCAGTGTGCAGCAATGCACGGGTTCCATTCTAGCTTCTTTTTCACCCTGATTTGAAGTGTTTCTAAATCATCCAGAAGAATAGTGCCAATGAATAATAGTGCTGGCCATATCGGACAAACAATTCACTCTCAGTGAACAATGCATTTGTCGGTAGGACTTACGTGTTGGCTCAAATGCACCTTATCTATAATAAGCCACACACAGTCCTCTGCTGAATTATTTGCAGTTCTGCGTGCTCAAGTACTATGCTCACTGCCAATCGAAATGATATTAGGAAAGGTTAATGTACCTTTCAAGCTAGCTATCTGTCTCGACAACAGTAAGGTTGGTAGTACTCCCTGCTATTGGCCCGAGGCTGGAGCCACTCAGGATTCCTGCTCAGGAGACAGCTTTTGGAGGCTAGCAAAGGATTTTCAGGAACTTTTAATTACCGTTGTTTCTTCTTGTAATTCGTTCTGTTATTTGTCTTGTCCTATACTATGGTATTCAGTTTTTGTAGTGGCACTATATAAGTGGAGAAATGTTTGGCACAAACGACCAAATTAACAATTACTTAACTGGTAGAGCCCATTTGCTTCTCCCTTTTAGGCTATGTGAAAGGGCCAAAATAATGAAACATATCTAGTTCAGATGCCTAGCTGTAGGTGTACTACCTTAGTTATATGTGCAGCAACGCCTAGCCCTGTTTCATCCAAAGCAGCATGTTCACAAAAGGAGAGATTCCACCAAGTTCCAACAAAGCTAAGGAGTACTGTAGTACTCACACATTACATCTGCCTGATTTAACTTTTTTGTCAGAGTAAAACAATGTGCATGTTCCAACATGGCTGCAGATCAGCTGGCTCGAGAAACCAAACCTTTCTGGCTGTCGTTTTTGTGATCCACGTAAGCACCACGCACCAGTGTGCTTAAGAAAAACGCATTTGCGTATCAGGAGGAGCCTGTGATTGGTGCTGCTGCAGCTCCGGTCCATTTCTTTTGCGGCTACTCTGTATAGCAGCTGTTGTGTACCTTAAAAAGGCAGGACAAGTCCTCTGAGGATATCCAAGGGCCGCCCAATAAACACAAATTCACTCATAGGGCCGCGCGCTTAGGAGTCGGCTGTAACGACAACAAAATGGCTCCATATATCCATGGCCAGTTGGTGTCCAGTTCATGGGACCTGAAGAAGAATGTACTCCCTACTTTACTAAATTGTTGTCACCGTTAACTTTTTCGTGACGTTTGATCATTCGTCTTATTCAAAAAAATTCTTCAAATACAAAAAGTAATATGCTATATTTCAAGTTTCTTTAGTAATAAAACATATTCTAACAAAATATATGATATTTGTTAAACTTTATTTGAATAAGACAAATGGTTAAACTTAACAAAAAAGTCAACGACGACAACAATTTAGTAAGAAAGTAGTACATAGACGCACACATGGGCAGAGCGAACGGGCTGATGAAATACATTGTTTTTCCTTTTTTGCTTTCTCTCGTGAACGTAGACGCCAGCATAATTTTTTTTAAAAAAAACCGTGAACTTTTGGAAAGGACGCCACTTTCTTGTTTGCAATGATGCTAATCATGGAGGAATTGGTAGCAGAAGAGAGTGCTTCGTGGAGTACACTTAGCCAGCCTCGCATGCGCATGCCTGCATGTGGCTCAACTGAGGCAACGTGCGGGTTACTGTGTGTCGATCGAGAAGGGTCCAGTGAAGCTGTCGCTGCAACGAGAGGACGCACTTTACATCAGCATGTGTTCTCGATCGACAGACCGTTGTCCGGATATATGGTCCCAGGCGCCAACAGGAATTCAGATCATAATGCACTACTACTGTATAAGCAAGCGAATTGACGCGGAACTAGCAATCTTATTACTTGGAGTTGGAGGATGCACGTGTACCCTCACCATATATGGATATAGCTTAAGCTGTGAATTTAAAGATACATTTACATATCATAATCTCCAGCCATGAAAGAAGGCTTCAGGGGTGGCAGGACGGCCAAGCGGTGATGGCAGGAGAGATGGCGGAGGCGGCGGGGCACCGCTAGAGCCGGACAATAGGAGAACAATGATTTTTCAATGGCCTAAAAAATAGAATAATATCCCTTTATATATTGCATGCAAGCCTCCTTATGTAACTGTACATATATATATCAATGTGATCAGTAAGTGATGAATATATACCCGAGTTTTATTGTTAGGGAATAGGGAACATTGCGAGTGTGTAGGTTGCATGGAGCTTACGCCGTCAGATAGCACGTCCCTGTCAGTTGAATTGAAGCCGCACGGTGTGGTGTCGTCGTTGGATGAGATGAGATGGATGAGCTCTCCTACCCAGCCCAGCCCGCGCGTGCCATTGATCGGAGTTGGAGACGATCCGTCCTCGCACCGGAGGCTGGTGGACGGACACGATGGAGGGCTAGGTAGCTAGCGGGAAACGGGCAGGACCATCCTTTGCTGATCAGTGGCGAGAGCGACCCGTCGTCTAACACATGATGAATGCACGCGCCACGAGCGACCTGCTCTGCTCCGATCTGGCGTGCACAGGGCTGGACGAAAAGCTCGAAGCTCGTGGCTCGGCTTGACTCGTGAGTAGCTCGGTTCGGCTCGACTCGACTCGGTTTCTTAACGAGCTGAGCCGAAGCTTATATTTTAGCTCGTCGGATTAGCGAGCCGAGTCGAGCTAACTCACGAGCTGCTCACGAGCTCAACGAGCTCTGAAAGACTAAGCGTAAGTAATGCTCAATACCAATATAATGTCACATACTGAGTTAATTTTTGATTATTTTGAAACACATTTTAAATTAATCTACGTTATTAGTTTTTTATGAAGTATAAATTATATATCTTACCTATTTTATAATAAAATATTTCATATTTAAAATATATAATATCTTAATTATTCTATATTCCTGGCTCGTGAACCTAACAAACTAGCTCGAGCTAATTATCGAGCTGAGCCAAGCTAGGTTTTACGCTCGTCTGCGTAACGAGTCGAGCCGAGCCGAGTCAGTTTTCTAACGAGCCAATACGAGCCGAGCCGAGTCAGCTCGACATCCACCCCTAGGCGTGCACACGTACTGCCCACACACAGGAGCTCGCCTCGCCTCGCCTGTGCTGGCCGGATTGCCTTGGGCGGTTGGACGGCGACGGCACAACATCGTCATCGATCGATCCGCTGCCGAAAGGCGCCGTCGGCACGGGTTCTCATGGACCGCTTTTCCCCGTCGTTGCCGCACGTTTTTGCAAAATTTCCCCGGCCGGGCGGGCACACCAAACCTAGCTACTACAACTGGAGAAGCAGTGTGCACTTGCCAGTACGTGACGACCCACCTGTTGGAAATATAAGCACTTTCAGACACAGCAAGGAATCGAAGGTGATCCCGGAGGAGACAACAAGTGGCATTGACACTTTCGCAGTTCCTGTCGTCCCTGTTGCCGGTCCAGTGCTGCAGTGCACGGTGGTTGGATGCGCGTTTGCATCGGGTCACCTCCTCCATCCGTCGATACGTGGATCTATTGCCACTGGCCACTGCTCGACGGTGAAGTGTGAAATGCACGCGTGTCTAATGTCTTGTATGAGCCGATCGAGCATGGCTGTGATTTCTCCGGGACCCGGCTACCTGCTACCCCAGCTCCATCCTACGCTATGGCAGGCCTATGCACTGTGTGTGCCAATAATAGAGAAGGAAACCGCCCTTGCAAGGAACAGCCCGGCCCGCCTGTTACTATCTAACTATCTAGTACTCCTTTTATTCATTTCGTTCAGACACACCAAGCTAGTTCGGTTAGTTTTAGGCCATTTTCCTTGTCTGAAACGATAAGAATTTCAGATTCGAGGAGTTTGTGCGATAGTGAGTACACAAAATGCTCATGCATTTGTCCCTTAGCATCCTCTGAGGCTCATCATCCTTGCCGCAACCTCTCTCTCTTTAGATATCAGGCACCCTCTAGCTAGCTATAATTGTTGCAATCTTTATGCAATTTCCCGTTGATTGCAAGAACAAAACATGCTACCTAAAGAGGTGCAACCCGACATCTAATCATTTCAGACTGAATATATATCCTTGTATTACAATAATCATACCTAAAGCATTATAATACGTACTGGCCCATGGCTATGATCAAGATTTTCTTATACAATTCATGTCATTAATATTTTTTAAAAAAGTAAAATATGACATTGAAATATTGTCATCACTAATCTATAAACATTAAAAGAAACTATTGATGACTCAAGTTCCAAGAGTTAGACCGGACCTAGCTTGTTCTAAGCGCCATCGTCTATCATTCTTTTTTTGTGAAATACTACCATCGTGGTTGTTGTTGATGTATGCGTATTGTAGGCAATAGCTAGTAGAATATACGGCGACGTTGACATTTCGAGTCATCGGCATGAATAACGAGTAAGTAGACTAGACAAATTGTTAGCAAGGTTGGCTGTTCCTTTCACGCAATGAAGATCTCCTGGATTTTGATTCCCTCTAAAGGCAGCCAGCCATCACATGACACAGTGTGTAGTGCCTCGGCTAATGTGGATCCATCAGTACGAGGATTCGGCTACTGACGAGGATCGATCAGTACGAGGATTATGCGCCAGCCGATCAGCACAGGGGGAAATTAAAGAGGCCGTACTATACTCAGGTTAGTGTCCTCTCTGTCCAAAAAATTATGAACAAGCTGTGCGCGTGATAATCATCCCCCAACTTGGATGTCCTTCTCAGCTTAGTTTACACTGCCGCTGGCCTTTCCTTGGTTGCAAAGCCAGTAGACCAATTGAAATGGCTCCCTGCTTCCTGTACAGTCAAATTTCCTCTCCTTAATTTTCCCTCCCCCAGAGTGCGGTGTCATCGCGATCTAAACTTCTTAGAGAGGTTTTCGGGTCCAAAATAATGGCCATTATTTTTCCTCAACTAATGGTCATTAGTTCAAGGATAGTTTAGTAATTGCGCTAAAAAATTGATATTTTTTATCATACAAATTTGTGTTAAATACACTAAAACTTGAATACAATAATAATCATGATGATTAATCAAATCTAAAATAAATATTTTATAACAAATTCATGTAAAAATTGAATAACTTATTAGTTACGATGAATTTTTATATTATAATCATATTATTTTGACAATATTGCCCTTACTAATGACCATTAGTTATTAACTTCTAAAATTCAATCTACACCGTTAGATCTAACTAATGGCCATTAGTTGAGGGAAAATAATGGTCATTATTTTGGACCTGAAAACACCCCACTTCTTAAACTGGCCCATGCATGGATTGAGTGGGTGCACGGCTCTCTCAGTGACCTAAACTAGCCCATGATTTCATTGCAAACGGGCCTTTTCAGCCATACGCTTGGTTACCTCGGTTTCCTTAAGAAAAGGAACGTCCTCGAAGCCGCAAACAACGGTGGACACTGTTGTTGAAGTAACATCATCGTCAAAATGTAGTCAAGTTGTCAGAATCCAAGATCTCGGAGTCGTTGACAGCAGCGTATCTGTTTTCTTTTAGAACCGTGTACGATTTTGAATTTTTGATGGTAGCAACATGGCGTGTCCTATCCGGCTATCCCCTGTACCCATGAGCTTGAAAAATCGTTGTAGGAGGTGCAACTAACGCTGCAAAAGCCTTTTGCCATTGCTACAGATTTTTATTGCAATATGCAACACTGTAACTAGAAAAATAACCTGAAATCTTCAATATGCAGCATCATGTGACAAGCTCAAAGTAGATATAATCGTGCAATCAATCGATTCTAAGAGCAAAGGCTGACTAGCTAATCTAACATAATCCAAAGGTCATATATATCCTATTTTTGTGAGGCCGTCATGCAAAACTGTGACTATCACTGTATGCTGATGACGCAGCCATCTTCCTAAACCCGGTTAAGCAAGAGGTTGAGATGCTAATGACAATCCTACAAAACTTTGGACGAGCAACTGGCCTTCGAAGCAATGTGGCAAAATGCTCCGTGGCACCTATCAGATGCCAACACCTCGACCTGGTGGACATCCTTTCTCCTTCGAGCAAATTCCCTCTATACCATTGAAAAATTTTCAACTTTCCTCTATATCATAGAATTTTTAAAAGTTTCCTCGGTACCATCGGCTTAAAATTTCTATGCCCTCTATACCACTGGCATCAGTGCTTAACATTTATCTCTATTCGCTAGCTCGAAAAAAATACTTTCTTCACTCCAACATTTATGAAAATTTATAAATTTATAGAGTAACACGTGCAGAACATTTTTTCTTGTTACAAACGGTTTGACTCTATAACATTTTTTTATTTGAAATGGGTGAACCTGGCAAAGTATTAAGGTTCAAAACTTCAAAATTTAACTTCTGAAAGTATTTCTGAACCTTAACGCTTTACCATGTTCATCGATTTCAAATTCAAAAAATGTTATGGAACCAAACTA
Organism: Chloris gayana; assembly: GCA_031894775.1. NCBI lineage: Eukaryota > Viridiplantae > Streptophyta > Magnoliopsida > Poales > Poaceae > Chloris > Chloris gayana. Next base: position 76,805 of record JAUNZO010001349.1, read on the forward strand.
TTTTTCAATAATAAAAAATGTTCTCCACATGTTACTCTATAAATGTACAAATTTTCATAAATTTTAAAGTAAAGAAATTATTTTTTCGAGCTAGCGAATAGAGATAAATGTTAAGCACGGACGCCAGTGGTATAGAGAGCATGGAAATTTTAAACCGATGGTACAGAGGAAACTTTTAAAATTTTGATGATATAGAAAGAAGTTGAAAATTTTCCAATGATATAGAGAGAATTTTCTCTTTTCCTTTTCACGGACATCGAGTCTCCTTCCCGATGACATATTTTGGACTGCCGCTAACCATTGGAAGACTGCGGCTAGTCCACCTACAGCTACTGCAGGACAAAGCAAAAGCAAGGATGGCCGGATGGAAAAGGCATGCTCATGAACATTCCTAGTCGCCGAGAACTTGTGCGAACTGTGATGTGCTCCCGACCTACGTACCTGCTGATCTTCATCAAAACGCCAGAACAGTTCAAATAACTGGATAAAGTCAGTAGGAGATTTCTTTGGGCTCGATGCCAAGAACTACATGGCGGCAAATGCAAAGTCAGTTGGTCGCACGTCACAAGAAGCTTAGATCATTTTGCACGAGCGCTGCAATTGCGCTAGTTATGTTCGAATGGGCACCAGTGGACAAACCATGTAAGAGAGGTTTTTCGGTGTTTACGAGATATCTAAAGATATTAGGAGGTATTTCAATCTCAGCCGTTGATTGAGGGAAGGGCAAGGTATGAAACAAAAATTATCATAACAGGTGACAGGTGGGTAATTATATATAAACTAAAAGTCTTTAATTAATAATATCACGTCAGATAAATGATCGATAAACTATGTATATCAACGTAGAAAATTTTTTCCTTCTGCCGCCACCATTGTCTCTCCTGTCTCTTAGGCTCCACATCGTCACCAAGTAAACAATCAAGAACCCGAGTAAACAACCGGCAGCCGGTGGCGGCATGAGAAACGCGACGTGCGCGACCGTCGGGTGGAGCGCTGGGAGGGTGCAGGTGCGGGCCCACGCTACCATCGTGGGACTCGAGAACCAGAAGTTGTGTTCAATAACACCATCACGTGCGACATAAACTCTAATCAATCACAAATCTGAATGTAGATCCGAACAGGTACGTCACGGCGTCGCCGCCTTGAACTGTATAATAATTTTGAGTAAATCATACCAAAACAATGTAAATTACACATTCCAATTGTCCCGCCTTCTATTTTGGCCAACATGTAAACTTACTATTTTATCCCCGATACTTAAGTACTTCTATCAATATTGAAGTACCTTTGGCATTGTACCTTCTATCATAGGCCATTAGATCGAGACTAATGGACGGTCCATATTCTTTACAAACACGGGAAAACATCTCACCATGTAAAGGCATGGAGCTGTCGATAGATGACATGGACCGTGCTCTCTCTGCAGCTGCGACACGAGTGTCTATACAGAACGGACAACGGGCAAAATTCTAGACCTCGAGCTGGTTGAACGGCTCAGCGCCGGCTATCCTCTTTCCACGACTGTTCAAACATAGCCAGAAAAACAAAGGACTGTCGCAGAAGCCTTAACAGCGGACATTTGGATTAGAGATGTTGCACACCACCTCAACCATGACATTCTCCACGACTATTTCGCCCTATGGATGCCCAACCTGCGGAGCGCGGAGGGATTGTTCTGTAAATTATTAAGGACCTATGTGCACAATATAGGATCGTCACTTCTATTTCTGATTCAACATAGAAATTGTTGTAGTAAATTATTATAGGTCACGATTATTAGTAGTCCAGGTTGCTTTCAAAAAGAGTAAAATAAGTGGGCGGTTTCTAACATTGTATCAACATACTATTTAGGTCCTTAAACTCTCGAAATGCATATTTGAATCTCTAAACTTGCCAAAATATGTCACTTATGTCCAAAGTACCGAGCACACTACTAACTTGTGAGTTGTGACACACTTTGGCAAGTTTTAGATATTCAAATATGCATTTTGACAATCTAGGGACCTAAAAGACAACTGCAACAAGTGTAGGGTCTATTGGCGCACTTTACTCCTTTCAAAATTTTCCCACTAGACTCTTTCCGAGCTTGTAATAATTCACCCCTTCTTCAGCCCTCCAACCCCAATCTTCGAGTCCCACAGATATCCAACCTACGGAACTGCGGTCTTTGGCCTCTTACAAACCCTACGATGCAACATCGTTCAATCGAACTCGATTGTTCATCTTACTCCACTGCCTTAGCTCTGTCCATTGCCAAAAACTCACGCCTAGCAGTCAGACTGTGAATGATGGTCATTATATTTTTTGAAATTTTTGCTATGACTTGAACAATTTTCTATGTCTAAAACAATTATATCAAAATAAAATATTTAGATTTACTCGATGAAATAAAAAATTTTCTAAAACGCTCTTTTTCCACTATGGAGCATTTATCAATGGCAGCTGATAAAAACATTGTAAGAAAAGTTAGTGGTTGCTTTTCAATTGGATTTACTAGGCTTAAGTGAGATTGGTGTGACTCAATACTTCAGTAGGTGTAGTCGCATGGAGATGGTTTTGGGGTGACCTATTCATGATTATGTTTGCCTAGGTACATATGCCCCCATATTTATTGAATAAAAACTCATTTTTAAAATTTATTATCCTTTAAAATTTCATATTTATCCAACAATTTATCATCATAAAATGTCCATTGAAATTGAAAGAACAAGCGTGAGACATAACTCATGCTCCCCTAATCATTCAAATGGTAGGATATAGAAACATCAAGTTGCTTGAAAGCATAAAATCAAAGGTATTCTTGTCATTTCCTCACATCTCAATACATAAATAAAACAGAGGAGAAAGAATACAAGTTGAAATCATTCATAGTATTGCATATATACATCTATTTAGAAGAGTACTTTTGTCATTGAATCTTTAAAAGCTACCTCCACAGAGTCCAGAACCTGATTTGTCAAAATTCAAGTTCTCTAGGAAAAAGAGAGAGATTTTACCTCGTTCGGAATTTCAAGAACAATTTTCTGGAGATATTGTGTGAAGTGTGAATTTCCTATAGCAGAGACTTCACCAGTTCATACAGAGCCCAAAGTACCAATCCGATTATGGTGTCTCTGACGAGGCCTTTGATGACGGAGGTAGCCCAGGTATCAGATGACTCTCTGCCAACAAGGTCACGGAATCTCAAGTCCCCTTGATCAGAGATCAGCGCGTACACGATGCCATTCATGTGTCCCTTTCCCACAACTCCAACAACAGTTTTGCTCTTGTTGACAGCTTTGCTCCTCTTCAGTGACCATGCAAGAAACTGAAAGGAAGCAACAAAATTTAATGACACGGGCGTTCCCAGATGAAGTGCTAGGTGGCGATGCTGGGAAGTGACAATGTAGCAGTCATAATTTCTACAGTGTGGAAAGCTATGTTAAGACTGAATACATTGAGATGGACAGGTTAATGAGAATGAAGGAACCATACCATGTCGCGTTCATGTATAAGAGGTTGCAGCAGTGAAGGATATGATACACTCAGCTTTTGATACAGCTCATATGGACTACCGGCAGTTTTCTCATCCTGCTCCTGAATAGCAGAGACCAAATAAAGGAATTCAACAAGTGCTAAAGGTGACGCGTTAACTGACAATATGAACTTACTTACAGGTGCATCAGTTGCAGAGGTAATTCCACGGAACAATGAGATTACTAGTTTAGATTTTTGGTCCCAGCTGAGGGACTTCCATGCTCGTTCAAGCTACAGAAAAATTCTGGCATGAGCCTCGGAAAATCTTTGAGCTGTAAATTACAGAGCAATCAGTCCAACATGAATGTGCGCATAATAGAGTAACCACATACAGTTATTTCAATTGGTCGATCGCCAAGAACAAGCTGAGCACCAATATCTTCAGACACCCTCCTAGCTGCTCGGAACTACCAGAAGAAGATACAGATGTTCAGTTGCTGAATCATCTCAAGCAATACGAACAGAACTTAGAAGCTATGGTTCACCTCCTCCCCAAAGGGCCGGTTTGCACCAGAGGAAATCTTTGAGGAGAAAACCGCAAGGAGCAGACGCAGAGCCAGAGCGCTCTGTCCACCTGCACCTCCCACTGAATTAGCGAGCTTCCGTGGCTGATATGGCAAGTGCAAGCAATCATTACATTACCCAGGTTGATGCTTCGGTTGACAGCACCGAGAAACTTGGCACCACCCAGAGAGAACATGTTGGACTTGAGGAGCGGCTCGTCCGCGGCACCGCTGGGCACGTACATGAGTCCAGCTCTGCAGTAGTGAGGGCTCTGCAATGGCGTCACTTAGCCAGCTCGATCGGGGATGAGCAAGGAACACTTGATCGAGCGAGCTGATTGAGTGAAAATCTGAAGGGGAAGAAAGACACAGGGGCCTTGCCTGCTGCGGCAGAGCTCGACGACGACGTTGTCCGGGCGGACGGCGCGGAGGACGCGCTCGACGTCGGCGACGGACTCCGGGGACAGGTGCGAGGTCCCGAGGACCCACACCTCCTCGGGCTCCTCGAAGTCCGGCGGCCGCCACGCCGGCACGGGACCGAACCGGCGCCGCGGGACGCGCACCAGCGCGCCGGACTCCACCAGGCCGGCCAGCGCCGGGTCCGCCGCCAGGGTTGCCGCGGCGGCGCGCGTGTCGGCGCGCACGGCCGCCCGGTAGTCGAAGCACGGCGGCGGAGGCGGGATCGGCGGACGGAAGGACGCCGCGGCGGCGGGTGTGGTGGGGCCCACTGCCATCCTCCTGGCTGGTGGTGGTGCCCGCGTGGGCGCGGGAGAGGATAGCTGAGGTGTGTGGGCCGGCGGCTGGGCTCGTGGCCAGTCTCGTCCCCACTACCGAGCGACGCCGATCGGATATTTTCCTCCTCCTGACGCGCGAGCGCGCGCCATTCCGTTTGATGTGGGCCAGTTACCAGTCCACGGGCCGTCTACTGCAGTATGCGGGTTCGTCCTATGTGTGGGCCGTCTAAGCTTTTTTTTTACTGGATCTCATGATCTACAAGAAGTACGATTTGCACGTTCCTAATAAAGAGAAAGTAAGATTCGCATTCTTCTAGTTAACCACGCAGGCAGGTGCCATGTAAGGCCTGGCGTCACATGGACTTACCAAGTTGTCATGTGTCGCGGTGACACCTTTAATTTGCTTCCACTGGCTCAAGGAAACGGAACTCAACTCCGCCAAGGAAACTTGCACCGGCAAGTGGGAAACAAACCTAACAGCCTGTCCACTAGCATATACTACTAGTATTAGTATGTCACCGAAGTGGCGTGTCCCTTCACCGATCAATGAACTGGCCAGAACTTGGGATCCGTTTTTCAGTCAACAAGAGTTACTCGATCTTGAGCTCCGCCGCCGCCGCCGGCTGCCTCTACGGTTGAAGAAGGAGCACCAGACCAAAGCACGTCATTGCTGTGGTGTACTAGTACAACTCAGTCGTGGCGTTACTCCGGCAAGTTGGGCGGGAACGCTCAGAAAAACCACTATTTTCGCGGGGCTGTCCCCGGCCGCTCTCTGCAAGTGGCATGCGCACGCAGATTTCGTTTTTTTTCTTTTTCCGCTTCTGGTAAGCAAGTCTGGCTGTTCTCGCCTCGCGTGCCGGGAATTTCTTTGCATCAGGCGCTCGGTTTATTTTTGTGGCTCGAATCCATCCACCGTGCACGGCTGCTAAAAACTTGCGATGTGTTTGGTTTGGAAATTGTAACGCAAATGGAAACGTAATCAGAATACGAAGGAATTACATATGGAATCACTGATTACGCTCTTTGTTTGGCTCCTGCTCTCTATCGTATTCGAAGGAAGGTCCAACTGCAGGCTGCAGCCGTCGAGGCGTCTACGCTTTCCTCTCGTTGTGGCCGCCATCGTTGCGGCTTCTATGCTTCTTCCTCAGTGAGTTCCTCTTCGCCGTAGCCGCCGCCAGTATCGCAAATTGGTGTGCCACCCTTCAGTGAATGCAACATTGAGGGCAGGAAGCCACGACGACAGGCCATAGATGCGACCTTGAGGGGACGAAGACCAGACCGCCGAGATTGCGTGCTCGCGTCATGATTAGCCACGACTGCCACTGCCGGGATCGCTTGCTCGCACCGTGACCAGCCACGGCGGTGGATGTACTTGCGTGGCCGCCGCCGGTTTCCTCGCCGGCGAAACTCTCCCACGGGATGTTTTCGCGAGAGATAAAGCGGAGGCGGCGGCGGAGTTGCTCGCTCGCTCCAGAAGACGGGACGCGGGCGTCGAATCGGAACCGATTACGGCGGCGGAAGGAGGGATTCAGATTTGAGTACGCCCGTATCCGATTACGACGGACCCGATTACGATCTACATAGAAACAAACATATCTAACGGTATCGTATACCCTTCGTGATCTGATTTCGTTTTGTAACGTCGAACCAAACACTTCCTTGGTCTTTAGCAGTGCGAGCTCCACGCGCAAGCAAAGCAAAGAAGCGGCCGGGCAAATTGACGAACGTCTGGGCACGTAATCTAATCCGCAGTGTAAACGTTGGCACCTGGTGGAAGAAAGTTGAACACAGTAATTCTGCACAAAAGGTGCGTCTCCTGCAGTCTGCAGATAGCAATGGCTTGACCCGAGAGACCGAGATGACAGACGAGGCGATAAGCTGGAATTAATTAATTTTGAGATGGTCAAGTCGTGCCCGTCCCCACGGCTGCACCTGTTTGCTCTGCTCGCCCACCGGACAAGCAACGAACACAGTTTGCAGCACGGGCTTATCCCCCTGTCGCCACACCCACTTACAAATACGAACCCTCCAAACCGCCGTTCCCCGCCAAAACACCACCATCAACATCAATCGCCATTCACAGTTGCATTGCAGCACGAGCGTTCACCAACAATGCGCATGCTCAAAGAGGAGCCGGCCATCAGCGAGTCGGCGAGCTCCTCTTCCTCCTCCTCAACATCGTCGTCGTCCTCCCCGCCGCCGCCGCCGCACGTCGTCCCACCGAAGCGCCCGGCGGGGCGCACCAAGTTCCGGGAGACGCGCCACCCGGTGTTCCGCGGCGTGCGCCGCCGCGGCCGCGCGGGGCGGTGGCGCTGGGTGTGCGAGGTCCGCGTGCCGGGGATGCGCGCCTGCAGGCTCTGGCTCGGCACGTTCGAGACCGCCGAGGCCGCGGCGCGCGCGCACGACGCCGCCATGCTCGCGCTCCGCGGCGCCGCCGCCGCGTCACCGTGCACCCTCAACTTCGCGGACTCCGGCTGGCTGCTCGACGTGCCTCCGCCCGCCGCGCTCCGCACCGCCGGGGACGTCCAGCGCGCCGTCGCCAGGGCCGTCGAGGGGTTCCTCAATCTGCAGCGACGGCGGCGCGACGATGGTCCCGCGCAGCTCGCCGCCGAGGACGCCATGTCTGCCACGTCGGCGCCGTCCGCCACCACCGAAGACCACGACACCGCCACGGAGACCGACGCGTCGTCCTCTGCGGCCGTCTTCGCTACTTCTGCTCGTGAGGGCGACGACAGCATCGACATCGAGGAGGAGGCCTCGCCGTTTGAACAGAACGTAGTGTGCGAGATGGGCTGGGACCTCTACTACGCGAGCTTGGCGCAGGCGCTGCTCGCGGCGCCGCCGGCATCGTCTGACGCGTCGTGGGATGAGGACGATGATGATTGTCACGTCTCCGGCGTGCCGCTCTGGAGTTACTGAATGAAACCGGAGCTCACGTTTGTACATACACGACTGCTTGTTCAGTTGCCCTTTACTTTTTCTTTTCTTTCTTTCTCTACTAGAGCTGTACATTTTGCCACTTTAGACTGTTTTACTGTAACATTAAACTTACCCTGTATCTACTACACGCTAACAAGGATAATGTCATAGTCTAATCCTATATTGGTGCATGTCACCAGAAGTCTATTCCTCGGAGTCCATCTCGGACCATATCATACGATAATAACACTTGCTCATGTATCCTATATTGGTGCATGTCACCAGAAGTCTATTCCTCGGAGTCCATCTCGGACCATATCATACGATAATAACACTTGCTCATTGGACATGCCTATAGGGGCCCACCTCTTTTTCTCGAACGCCTAGGGGCCCACCTCTAGCCTTACGTCCTTCCATATATCCTTCGGCCTTACATGTTCATTGGATCTTACATTGGCTCGTTGAGTCATGATTGATTGAGCAGAGTTAAATAATAATTGTGTTTCGTATCAAAGCTCTGTAACGAAAGTACACATAATCTTTGATTCACTCACCGGTCATTATCTAAAAAATCTTTATGTTCAATGATTATGTTTGATTGGAAATCTCTAAAATTTTGAGTTAAGTCGCACAATAGAAATATGAGAAAGGGATGGCAAATGCCTCCTCCCGCCACCTAATTTAAATGGTTGTTGCGGGATCCTTGGCGGACTGTCAAGCTATCACGCTCTCGATTCGCCTGCTGCGCTATGCCGCCGCCTTCTCCTCGGCCGCTCGGAGAGCTCAGGGTGAGAGGGGCGAAAGAACAACGGACGGCTACTGCGGGACCGGGGCGTTGACGAGAGAATTTGTTTGAATTTTTTAGATAATGGGACCAAAGTCTCATCCTCTACGCCCCCAAAGAGGTGTACATGGCCCATGAATTTGTTTGAATTAAGTTGCACAATAGAAATATGAGAAAGGGAGGGCAAATGCCCCCTTCTCCCACCTGGAGGAAAAAGTTGGGTCATAATGTGGGACAAATTTGTTTTATGGTTTCATCTAGCTAGGTCTAGTTTTTATTTGAATACACAAATCTACATATGTGATATTCTACGTGTCACTATTGAGTACTCATGATGGATTTGGATCACTTTCCGTAAGAATAATGAAAGAAAACGATTTCAACACCATGTTATATCTATACGGATTGGATCACTTGCACGTGAACGGATTTTTGTGCGCACAGGTGTGCATATACACATCCTTTATAGTTTTATATACAAATTGTTGACAATATGGAACAAGCTCAAGCACTACGAATGTATTTTGCTCAACACACAGAAATATCGTAAATGACATAGGCCTTTTGAAGATATCATAATCCCTTGGGAAAAGATGGAGGGAACACCCAGATTGGACCATCAGCTTAAGATATGGCTGCCAGTCCAGAAAGGAGACCAACGTCCCACTGCTGGTGCTGCAACTTGCCATGGTCCTCTTGCCCAAAGAAGAAAGAAAACAGCTGCGGCAGCCGCGCCCACGGTGGAGAGCAGAATACCAAATCAGGTGCGGCCGCGTGACCGATTTCCATTTCCTCCCTCTGGTCAATCGGCTTTTTTCAGGAAGGAAAGGAAAAAAAAACTCGGTGGCCGCAATCCAATCGGTATGAGGAGACAGGATAAAGTAAAGAAATGGAGTGCTCGGTCCAGGAAACCAGGGGAGGCGGTGGCACCGGCGCTGGCCGTGCACTGGAACGCGAACCGCCTGTATCGCCTGTATCGCGCTCACTCCCAGGCGAAGCCAGTTGCTTCCTGCTGTTCCCTATCCGTTTCTGCCCGGGTCTCCCAACCGGGAACGCGCCGGCCAGCGAATCTCCAGCACCAGGTTTGCATCATCACCCCAAGGTTCCATCACTTCTCCACCAATCGGTGTCAAGCATCATGATCAAAAAGATCATTTTTTTAGATTATTACTGAATCAAACAGAGCTCAGGGGAAAGGACGAAGGCACGTACATCACGCACACGTCACTGTTACGCGGGCACAGCGAGCGCGTCAACCCCCTCTTCCGGAAAGAATTAACTGGATTTTCCTGGCGTCCCAGCTCGCAGCAGCCACCGGAGCCTACATATATATACGAACCAAAACTCGCGTTCCCCGCGCAACAACACAACACAAGAGAGCAGAGCAGTGGCCATGGATCACGCCTCCTCCCCGCCGTCAGGAACAGGAAGCCGCGGGGACGGCCGTCCTTCGCCGCCGAAGCGCCCTGCGGGGCGGACCAAGTTCCAGGAGACGCGGCACCCGGTGTTCCGCGGCGTGCGGCGGCGCGGGCGCGCGGGGCGGTGGGTGTGCGAGGTCCGCGTCCCGGGCAGCCGCGGCGACCGCCTCTGGGTGGGCACCTTCGACACCGCCGAGGCCGCCGCGCGCGCGCACGACGCCGCCATGATCGCGCTCTGCGGGCCCCGCTTCGCCGGCCTCAACTTCCCCGACTCCGCCTCCCTGCTCCGCGTCCCTCGACCCGCCGACCCCACCGCGCAGCTGCCCGACGTCCAGCGCGCCGCCACCGAGGCCGTCGCCGAGTTCATGCGGCGACACGGCGGTGGCAGTAACAGCATGACCAACGCGGCGGCTTCTTCGCCGCAGTCTGCTGCTGCTGCTTCGATCGTGAATTGTCATCATCATCATCATGAGCAGACGGCGCTGTGTATGCAGGAGCTGGACATGTACGGCGGCATGGATGCAGGTTCCTACTACGCGAGCTTGGCGGAGGGGCTGCTCATGGAGCCGCCGCCTCCCGCCGTGGGTGAGTGCCCGGAGGACGAAGAATGCGGCGCCGGAATGGAGCTCTGGACCTAGTACCAATCAATAATGGCTGCGAACATTCACGCAGAGGAGTAGAGCAGAGGATCGTTTCACCTTGTGCTTTAGCCCCGAAACAAGCTCGGGGCTGGGCCGGAAAAACTGTTATTACTTGCACTTGTTCTGCATTGCATTTTATTTTTGCATTGTAAAAAGGGAGGAAAAAAAAACACTTGCCGTTCTTGTTCGGAATGGCTGCCATCATGTAGCACCACTGCCGAGTGTTGCTTGAATACATCACTGCATTCGCATCACGGCTTGAGCGAGCTTACCAAGTTGGGAACAGAGCGAAATATGTTCACTCATTCGAGTTACCTGATAGCAATCACTTCCAGGACGAACTCGATAAAACTCGAGTTAGTACAACTTTGGTGTTCTTATTTTTCACTAGGCCCGTGTAACATTCTCAAACACTGAACTCGTAGACATTGTGATCTCCGTTTTCGGATGGAAATGGAGGTGGAGAAATCCAATTTAAAAAAAAAAGGCCCCTGTAACATCCTCTTGTATGTATCTTCTGTCACAGCGATAGAGTTAGTAGCCACTTTTGTTTGAATGAAAAAATCAGGTTGGGACTCTCTCCCCTTAGTTTCCTTTTTTTAAAAAAAGCTATCACAGAAATTAAGATGCAAGTTGCAAGCACGTGTGAGAAAGAATGTGCAGGTACTACTCTGAAACAGGAAGGTGAGAGCAGGGATCGCAGAATGAAATTCAAAGTAGTGTTGCATCCGCGGTCTCCCCACATCCACCAGAGGTTTGTTTGCCCTTGGAGGCTGGGAGTCGGCAGGCTGCAAGTGGAAGAGAGAGACTGCCGTGGAGACCACTCGAACGGGGACGGCGCATTCGTCGACGGCCACGGCGCGGCACCGCGGATGGATAGGTGGGTGGCTCCGGCGCGTCGCATGTTGGCTTCATTAATTGCGAAATGGGCAGCAGCAAAAGGCGGTTTTTGTCCTGTGCACCGCAGGGTCTCGGCGGCGGCGGCCCCGGCTGACTCCGGCGGAGCGGTGCTGCACGCGTCGTCACACGACCAGCTGAAACGGAGCTCTGATTGCTTGAAGCCGTCTAATCCAACGCGCGCGGGAAGGCATTAAATTCGTAAAGGTAACTTAATCCCTAAGGCCCCGTTCGTTTCCACCTCTAAAATTTAGATATCGTCACGTCAAAGAGAATCTTACTATTTAAGTAGATCTTTTATTAATTTAATAATAAAACCTATGTCGCGATCCCTCCTCTAATTTGCGAGACGAATCTAATGATCCTAATTAATCTATGTTTTGCTACAGATGATGCTACTAAGAAACATCTTCTAATAACACTATAATTATCCTCATCGGATTCGTCTCGTGAATTAGATAGGGGTCTGCAATTAGTTTCGAGATTAGACTTTATTTAAGACTCCAAAACGATAAAATTCTCTTCGATTTGACCCTCTAAAAATTAGATAGGGAAACGAACAGGCCCTAAGTCAAACGCCGAGCCGCCAAGGGAGCTGCTGTTCGCCGGAGTTTCTGAAAAGGTGATTGCTGTCGTGTTGCGCCGGCCACGGCCCACATCGGCCGCCTCATCCCCCGCCAACGAGGCAAGGCAAGGCAACAACTCATCTCTGTTCGTCGGAGACGAATGCGCCACGGCAACGAATACGGGCCTCATCTCTCTCACTGGGCTGGACCATCGGCCCACTCACTGAGTGAGACTTTGTATGGGCTTCCTCGGTTGGATTGGATCCCGCCCACCATTTGGTCAGCTACGACGGCCTGTTTCGTTGGTGGATTTGAATTGGATTGATGCCCCAAATTTTCTCTGGGGGCAGGGACAGGGGCAGAGAGCAATTTGTTAGTTCATCAGCAGATCGAGAACGAAAGCACATGCAGCAACAAGAGAATCAAGAAGAGGAAAACGAGCAGGGTTATTCTCAAATTCGATGCCACGATACGACGGACACGCCAGAGTCTTCTTGACATTACATCCAGTTTTCACAGCACGACTGGCCAGAGCACATCATCGTTTTTATTCCAGGAGAGACTCGGCCGGGAAGACGAGACACGACAGGAGCTTCATTTAATTTGCTGGGCAGAAGAGATGGAGATGGAGCCTTCCTTTCCTTATCAGAGGTTGAACATGACCTTGATGGCGTCGCGTCCGCGCGCGCTGACCTCGAACGCCTCCTCGACGTCGCGCTGCGAGAAGCCGAAGCGGTGGGTGATGAGCGGCTTCACGTCCACCTTGCCGGACCGCAGGAACTCGATGCACAGCGGCCACGTGTCCTTGTACCTGAAGATCCCCACCACGTCCACCTCCCGGATCGCCGCCGACGTCAGCGGCACCGTCATCTCGTTGTGGCCCAGGCCCACCAGGCACACCCTCCCTCCCGGCCTGGTGGCCTCCAGCGCCGTCGCCACCGTCTTCTCGAACCCGGCGCAGTCCAGGCTCACGTCGATGTCGGCGCCCATGGCGGCTCGGATCCGCTCCACCTCCTCCGCCACGTCCGCCGCCGCCGTCGACACCCTCACCGCCGCGTCCGCTCCGAGCGACGCCGCCACGGACAGGCGGTGCTCGTCCACGTCCACGACCACCACGCGCGGCGCGCCGAAGGCCTTGGCGGCGAGCAGGCTCACGAGCCCGATGGGCCCCGCGCCCATCACGAGCACGGCCGTCTCCGGGCCCACGCCGGCGCGGCGGCACGCGTGCACGCCCACGCTCAGCGGCTCGCACATGGCGCCCTCCTCCAGGCTCACGCCCTCGGGGAGCTTGAAGCACAGGTCGGCCGGGTGCACGATCTGGTTGGCCAGCGAGCCGTGCACGGGCGGAGTCGCGAAGAACTTCATGTCGTCGCAGAGGTTGTAGCGCCCGCCCTTGCAGTGGCGGCAGCGCCAGCAGCTGATGCCCGGCTCCAGCGCCACGCGGTCGCCGACGGCGAGGTGGGTCACGCCCGTGCCGACCTCCTCGACCACGCCCGCGCACTCGTGACCGATCACCATCGGCTCCTTCACCACGAAGTGAGCGATGCGCATCTCCTGTTTCAGTTTAGCAATTAGTAATTTTTAGCCGCGATTCAGATTAATTTCCTTGGGGGTGTTCGTTTCCTCTAGGAACTAAAGTTTAGCTTCTAAAACTTGGGCTAAACTTTAGCACCTCTTGGAAGGCTAAAGTTTTGCCTCCTTTTAACCCTTCTTTCTCTCTAGTGCTAAAGATTAGTCCAAACGTTAGTCCTTCCGTTCGTTTACTAGAGTTAAAGTTTAGTCTAAAGTTTAGTTTTAACCCTTTAGTCCATAAACACTGATGAACGAAGATAGATACGTTACCCTGAGGTAATGAACATCGCTTCCGCAGATCCCCACCGCCTTCATGCGCACGCGGACATCATGAGGCCCTGAAGAAATTGCCCACGATCAAATGCTGATCTCCCTTTACACCATATATATAGCCCACTGAATATTGCTGCGAACACTTGTACTAGTAAGTTGTAACTACTTCAAGCAACTAGTAACAGTGCAAGGAAACATTTCACTTCCTCTTTCTACCACATAGTACTTTATTATTTGACTACTCGGATGAAAAGGATAAATTCCACTGTCTCGGACATTTGACCCACATATCAGCACCTCCTAGTAGTGCCTGAATACGCAGATGAACCTCCTGATCCACTCGTGCAAATAAACTAATCTAGATTCCTACTACTGATTATACATTACAAAAGCATATCTGACTTCCAAATTCCACGCATAGAAACAAGACAAAATATAATATAAAATAAAATAAGGGCCAACTCGTCTATAATGACTACACAGAGATCTGCACAGAAGAGGAAATTATTCATTCGCTCAACCACTGGTCCAATTCCGACCTATTCCCAAAAGAAGATAAACAGGATCTTCCCCTCCGCCCAGGAACGCTCAAGAACTGATAGTAGTAACAGAGCAAGTTCGATCGTTCAGGGAAAGAAGAAATTTTCAGGGAGGGGACAGCAAACAAACCGAGGGGCGGAAGCTTGAAGGGCATGATCTTGAGCGTGTTCTTGGCCACCAGCCACGCCGCCATGTTCTCCTCCTCGCCGGCACCGGCCGCCGGCGCCGCCTCGGTCCCTTTCCCTCCCTTGCCCATCTCCTTCGTCTGTCACTCACTGGAGCAGGTGGTGACGATTTTATAGGGAAGAGGAAGACTGAGTGAGGAGTGAGTGACGTGGTGGAGCTGTACTCCTCCCGCTGTGTCATGCTTATCTGCTGGCAACGCACACTCTACTTGCAACCTGCGCATGCCGACGGGAAGGCCGCGTCAGATTTTTGGCCTCGTCCTTCTACTTCTTAATTTCACTTCTTACATCACGCCATCGGCTATTGCATGGTCCAGCTCAATATATGAACAAGTACTGCGATGCTCATCACAGGTAATAAGGACCTGATGCGGTATTGTGTTTTACGAAAGGTACTGCAATTACCAAGCAACTCGCAGATTAAAGATGCGCATTACGGTGGACCCGGTGATTAGAGCATGTCATCCGTATCGTCATCATGGATTCGTGACGACTTAAACTTTTGTTTGGACCAGTGATTAAAATTCTGCCGGGAAGACGGCGACCCGGTGAAAGCAGCCGGATGACGAGACGCTTTCAATCGGACGCCATGTCAGTATCGCTACGCCACACGTCCCGAGCGGGCTGCATCTATGAACGGGCTGGCTGAACCAACAACGGCGGGTTTCCCAGGTACCATGTTTGGGCCTCGTTAAGAACAGAAAATGGGCTGACAGCGCATGAAGCGAACCCAACACGAGGGCCCGTTACCCGCAATCGAACTAGCGGATGCCAACGCATTGCAGGGAAAGAAAGATCTTATGTGTGCATTATTATAGTTGCACAGCAGGCAAAAATGGTTGAATTCAAGGTCATGGAAAGCAGGAACCCAACCTTAGAGCGAATTGCTTCTATTGCCCTACTATTGGATATCTAGTTGCATGTTGGTCCTCTTTTTCCCAACTTGCGATGTTTACCTATGTTTTGAAAAGTAATAAATGAAAAACACGACGGGGTTCAAAGACTCTCTTTTTTTTTTGCGAAAAGGAAAATTCAATAATAGTAAAACATATTACATCACTTAATTTCTAAAGTAATCTAGACCACTACAACTCTATTCATGAGAGTAAACCTGGAGAAATTCATAAATTCCACCATCCAGGGTTACCATCCTAACTCCGAAACACTATCTCGCTATAAGGAGGATAAATAGTAAACCCACACGACCTTCAAGGCAACACATGAGATCACGTGAGAGGGGTAGAACGAGAAGTGAAACTCTGTCGTCTAGGTTGTCATCATCACGCCTTAACGATGCGCCAAGGCAAAAAATTGTGAGCTGTGACAGAGAAAGCAAGGGCATGCTCTCTAGAAGGAAGGGAGTTTTGGCTACTTATAGATGGGTTAACTCCCGCAAATGAATTGTATGTTTATAACAAAAATATGTTTTATATGACGTTCCACCAACAATTATACTGAATTATTTGGTATGTGGGACACTCCATCTATGACTATAGTGGTTTGAATTTTTTTAATTCAATTGTAGGGTCTAGCTAAGGGGGCTTGCGCCCCATTCCCCCACATGTCCCGACATATGTGGTTCGGTTCTCTCTCCATCTATTCCCCATTCCCCTGTTTCAAAAAAAAATATTCCCCATTCCCCGAGGTAAATCAAGAGTCGAGCTTAGCCATTCAAAAAAGAAGAGAGAAAACAAAACCAAACCTCATTCAAAAGTGGGGTTTTAGTTTGTAGGTCTCATCGCAATTTGAGCCTACCACGCGTCAAAATTACCATTAGTTGTTTCTGTTGTTTTCCACAAGTATTACTCTCAATCAGATATAATTTTATTGCTTTCTAAGATTTTAGTATATCTCAAAAGCAAGGATTGACCGCCCCTCTTGAACAAATAGAGATCAATAATTGAATGCATTGAAAAGTGGATAAGGACTAGGGAAACCAATTTATGTGATTGAATTAAACCTGAAGGTATCTGCTGACCGCAAAGGTTGTGATGTCGACACTGCAACCAAATGAAACAAAATACTGTGACCTCTAAGTAACCCGATGCCGGGTGACCATGATGAGGAACACAACACTGTGGCAACAATATTGCAACGCATCAAGAGCTTGAGCTCGAGTATTAGGAAGCAGCAGGCCAGCAGATACATTTGGAGCCTTTTAGTCGCTGTTGAATATTTGTATTGGCATGGGGCTTTTCAGCCACAACGCAGATGGCCGTTGACTCTTCATCCAGCGAGCTCACCACTTTGTTACCTTCTGGAGTCTGGACGGTTAATCGTTGACGCCGGTGCCCGTGGATGTTACAGCAGCTTTCGATTGCGAACGCGCGGTAATTAATTAAAGAAGAAGGGACAGCGCCGACATGGGTACGGCGTGTGGCCGAGCTCCATTCAACCCCGTGCGAAAGATACAGCCGCAATTACCGGTCGCCGTTCCACATTAACCCTTGTTCCGTTTTCACCGTCGCCATCGGCACGATCTTCACCGCCCGAAAGAGAAAGAGAAGTAGAGAACCAGGGCGCTGTGAAAACTTGGTTGAGGACGGAGGTGGTGGTGGTCGTCGGCGGCGGGCAGCACTAGTGCTCGGCAATGAAGAAAAGAAAGCGCGTGGGATGGCATGATGGAGCGAGAGATATTTTTGTTGTTTGGTAAACGTACAAATCTTCCGGGCGCACGGCACGGCGGCGGCAGCGCGGATCCCCGCGTCGCCGTCGTTGAACCGGTCGCGGGGGCTGCGGTCCGCGTCCGACCGGGACGGCGCCTTGGCACTTGCTGCACTCCACCCACAAATCAAATCCTTTTCCTCCTTCCTTCCACTGTGCCGGCGACAAGGACCCGCCCGATGGATGGCCTAGTACAGTTTTCGTTTCAGACTTGAGCTCAGCCATTCCATCTTCCTTCTCGGCCGGCCGGCACACGGCGCTGTCGCCGGTCACCTCTCCCGTCTCCACGGCCACCTCACCCGCTGCCTTTTCAACACCATCACTCGCACGATCCACCACTGGAGGTAGTAGTACATACCTAACGGGACGGAGCATTCGCGTCGCTTTTCTCTCGTCACTTGCTCTTGTCGCTCGCTCTGCTGCTGTTGAACCGGTCAGCACAAGGAACTCTCTACTTGGACCGTGCTGTGTACACGTGGCGCGAACATTCCGCAACGCGTCCGTGTCCTCGGCGACTCGTGTCGTGTCTGATGAAATTTCATCGGTCAGTGGGTAAAACACAGCGCCGGGGCGCCGTAATTCCGGAAGATCCAGACAGGCACAAGCCGGTCGGTCAGCGCCGGCACCGCATCTGCAGAAAAAGCGCGGACTCGACCCGGAATTTGTGCAGGGCGGGGCCGTTCACACCCCAGGAAATTAGAATTCATTTTTATACAAGACATGGAAATTCTCTGCTATCATACACTAATAATCATCCCCTCCGTGGTCAGCAACAAGCCATTGACTCCTCCATGGGCGGTGAGGAGCGGATGATGATGCTCGAACCTTTTCGCAGCGACTGGAAGAGGTCGCTGTCAGTCTGGAGTGAGAGAGAGGCGTATTTAGTAGCTGGAGAAGAAGGAGAAGAGGCGAAAAGAAAGGTTTCCTCGGCAGCCGGAGGGCTACTGGCAAGCAGCAACCAAGGTGCAGCCGGCCGAGCGAGCTTGGAGAGTCGCGGCGAATGCGTCCACTCCACTGGGCGGGCGGTCCGTCGTCGCTGTCGGAGCCGTACTACGCGGCGTGACCTCTCCGGGACGGCACCGGCCTCCAGCTGCAGCAAACCGGATTACTTATCCATGAGGCAACAGCCATGCTCGTGCTCATCAACAAGTACCTCGTCAGGAGCAAGGACGGAGCAGGCAACGACCAAGGGATGCCTGCGGGCTCCAACAGCGGCGACCACCACCACATGTGCATCCCCGGGTGCGTGCCGGCGGTGCGCGCCTCCAAGCGATCCTCGTCGGCGCCGGCGACAGCAGTCACCACCACGACCACGACCACCACGGCGCGGGCGTCGCGCCACAACTTCGTCAAGGCGGCGGCGTCGGGGCTGCTGGCGGGGGCCCACTTCACCAACCACGAGTCCCTCCCCGCGCTCCCCGACGCCTACGCCGAGTTCGCCGCCGCGTTCCCGCAGTACGCCGCGCTGGCCCGCGCCGACGCCGTCAGGGCGGAGGAGTACGGCCACCTGGACCGCCACGTGTGCCTGGACTACACGGGGATCAACCTCTTCTCCCACGCGCAGATGAACGCCTCCCTGCCCTCCACGTCCAGCACCCCGGCGTGGCAGCCGCCCTTCTTCGACATCGCGTACAGGTCCGCCAGCCTGCGCACGCAGCTGCAGCAGCAATGCGGAGGCGGCGAGGGGTCGGCCTCGGCGATCGGGCCGGCCATCACGCGGCGGATCATGGCGTCGCTCAAGATCTCCGAGGACGAGTACACCATGGTGCCCACGGCCAACCGCACCACCGCGTTCCGCCTCCTCGCCGAGTCCTACTCCTTCTCCGGCGCCGGCGGAGGCAAGCACCTGCTGTCCGTGTACGACTACGAGAGCGAGGCGGCGAGCGCGCTGGCGGACGCCGCGCGGCGCCGCGGCGCGGCCGTGGCGTCGGCGACCTTCGCGTGGCCCAGCATGCGCATCGACGGCGCGGACCTGCGGAAGAAGCTCTCCAGGGGCGGCGCAGCCGGCGCGGGCTGTTCGTGTTCCCGCTGGCGTCGCGGATGACGGGCGCGCGGTACCCGTACCTGTGGATGAGCGCGGCGCAGGAGCGCGGCTGGCACGTGGCGCTCGACGCCTGCGCCATGGGCACCAAGGACCTCGACACGCTCGGCGTCTCGCTCCTCCGCCCGGACTTCATCGTCTGCAACTTCTTCAAGGTCTTCGGCGAGAACCCCTCCGGCTTCGCGGGCCTATTCGTCAAGAACTCAAGCCTGCCCGCGCTCGAGCGCTCCGTCATCGCGCGCAGCATCGGCATCGTCACCATCGTCCCCGCCAGGCGCTGGTCGCTCCACCTCGATCGTTCCACCAATGACTTGGGAGATGACGACGTCGACACCTCAGCCTCCTTCTCAGGCCCGCTCAGCGCCACCGCCAGCAGGAACCTTGTGCAGGCGAGCCTCCTAGTCTCCGGGGAGGAGGACGAGATCCAGCCTGCCGAGAATGTGGTCGACGACGACGAGGCAGAGGAGAAGCGCCCCGAACAAGAAGCAGAGCACGAGGTCGTCGAATGCCGGGGCCTGGACCACGCGGACGCGCTGGGCCTCATCGGCATCGGCAACCGGCTGCGGTGCCTCACCAACTGGCTCGTGGTGGCGCTGCAGAAGCTGCGGCACCCGTCGTCCTCGCACGCGGGAGACCACGGCCACGCGCTGGTGCGCGTCTACGGCCCGCGCGTCAGGTTCGAGCGCGGCCCGGCGCTGGCCTTCAACGTCTTCGACTGGAAGGGCGAGCGCGTCGCGCCGCCGCTCGTGCAGAAGCTCGCCGACCGACACAACATCTCCCTCACCTGCGGCTTCCTCCGCAACATCTGCTTCTCCGACAAGTACGACGCCGACAGGGCGCTCGTCCTCGAGCAGAGGGCGCCTCCCACCAAGAAGGGCGCCGCCGCCGATGTGGGCGTCTTCGTCGTCAACGCGTCGCTCGGCTTCCTCACCAACTTCGACGACGCGTACAGGCTCTGGGCGTTCGTGGCCAAGTTCCTGGACGCAGACTTCGTCGAGAAGGAGAGGTGGAGGTACACCGCGCTCAACCAGAGAACGGTCGAGGTGTAGTAGTCACCGCTCATCGGTCCATGGGTTGCAGCCACCAACGTTACGATTCCTGCCAAGTTTACCTCCTGGTATGATACAACAGCATTCGTTCGTGATCAGCACCACCATTCTTTCACTGTAAACTGTCTAGTGTCAGCTTCTTCAGTCAACAAAAGAAATCACTTGGTATATGCGTTAAATGTTTTGGTCAAGCGTATCTCACAATTGAAAAATTGGAGTAACACCTATTCCCAAGATACAATTCTTAAATGCACCAAACTGAACTAAACACACAATTGACGGTAGCTCCTGGTATGATACACTTCACTGTACAACAGCATTCGTTCTGATCAGCACCACCATTCTTTCACTGTAAACTGTCTAGTGTCAGCTTCTTCAGTCAACAAAAGAAATCACTTGCTATAGGCCTTAAATGTTCTGCTCAAGCGTATCTCACAATTGAAAAATTGGAGTAACACCTATTCCGAAGATACAATTCTTAAATGCACCAAACTGAACTAAACACACAGTTGACGGTAGCTCCTGGTATGATACACTTCACTGTACAACAGCATTCGTTCGTGATCAGCACCACCATTCTTTCACTGTAAACTGTCTAGCGTCAGCTTCTTCAATCAAAAGATCATTTGGTAACACTCATTCCGAACATGGAATTCACCAATCTGAACTAATGAGGTACACTCACGACCACGAAAAGTATTGAGTGTTTTTCCTTTTGGAACTAATTAGTACCGCATGGAGGAACAGCTTGCAGCCAGCAGCCTTATGATTCCTGCCACATCTGCTGCTATGATTCGGTTCAATTAATCATATTCTGCTACATGCAACTTCTTAAAAATCTGTCTTCATCTGGTGTAAAATGCCCAACAAGAGCTAATTACTAAATAAGATAACTAGCATTTCACTAACCTGGTAAGTTCGCACGCTTGAAATTACCTAGATATCGTGGGAAAAAACAAGTCAATCCTGGCTATGGCAGTGGAACACTTCAAATTGCAAGGTTGGCAGCTCAACAAATGAAAGTGCATCTAGGCCCCTCATTTTATTTTGGATGATTGATATCAATACAATTAAATTTGGAACTAATGCTTTCATGAGAATGTGTGTAGTGAATATCCAAAGCACATGAAAGTCTAGCAAGCACAATCAAAAAGGAGAAAAGAAATGCAAAATGCAATAAATGGAGAATTTGGAAAAGACACCTCTCAAATCTTGTGCCTCGCTTTATTTCTTTGCTTTGAGTCATAGGGATGCCGTACTATAAAGAGGGATGCAAATCACAAACGTGGCCAAGAATGGAGATGCTCACAAACTCAAGAAATCCCCTCCAAACCCATTCTTTCCGAACCCATCGGAAGCTCCGGTGTGGTACCGGAAGTTCGGGTAGGCTTACGAGAGTTTTGCTCTCGGGAAAGCCATACCGGAAGTTCCGGTCCTCGGTACCGGAAGTTCCGGTAGGTTTACAGAGAGTTTTGCTCTCGGGTAAGGCCATACCGGAAGTTCCGGTCCCGGTACCGAAGTTCCGGTAGGCTTACGGAGAGTTTTGCTCTCGGGAAAAGCCTTACCGGAAGTTCCGGTCCCCGGTACCGAAAGTTCCGGTAGGCTAACGAGAGCTTTGAGCTCTCGGAATGCCATATCGGAAGTTCCGATACGGCACCGGAAGCTCCGGTGCGCTCCAGCTTTTCCAACCCTAAACCCACGTACCGGAAGCTCCGTACTCCATCGAAGTTCCGATGCGGGCCGAAGTCCGGATCTAACCCTAATTCGAACCATACCGGAAGTTCCGATACGCTATCGAAAGTTCCGGTGCGGGGTTTTCAGACAGGCCAACGGCTCTTTTTGGGCTGTGGTATATAAGCCACACCCCCTCTCCATTCACTCTCTCTTGCACAACTCCGAACCAATACACACTTGAGCTTCACTCCATCTACTCCAAATCCTCTCCAAAAGCAAAAATTCCATCCTTGAGCTAGGATTTGAGTGAGAGGCTTTGAGCAAGTGTATGAGAGACTTGATTCCATTCTTGAGCATCTTCACTCCCGTCAAGCTTGTGATTTGGATTTGTTACTCTTGGAGCTTTGAGCTCCTAGACGGCTAGGCGTGCTCGTGAGCTCCCAACTTGTGTGGTGACGCCGAGAAGTTTGTATTGCACGTCCCGGAAGGGACATTGATAGTGAAAAACTCAAGCTCAACATTGGTGGTGACTTGAGAGAGAAATAGGGTTGAGAGAAACCCGGTCCTTGGTAGACTTTCTCAACGGAGACGTAGAGTCCTTGGTGGGCTTGAACTTCGGTAAAAAATCCGTGTCTCTTGTGCTCTCTCTTCTTTTTCTTGCGCGTTGTTGTTTATTTACTAGGTTGCTTGTTAGTTTTCCGTTGTGCCTTTAAATTCCTAAAATTGCATAGGGTTGTTCCTTTCGTTCTTGCAAACACTAGAATTGTGTAGGGTTTAATTCCGCATTTATCACCCTCGCACCGGAAGTTCCGGTACCCTACCGGAAGTTCCGGTGTTTGACGTTTCGTCTTAGTGTTGTTTCACGGAAAATTTTAGGTTCGCCTATTCACCCCCTTCTAGGCGACTTTCAACAAACAATGGTCTAAAAAATAAGGGAAAACGTGATCCCTCTAACCTGGTACTCGAACTACATAAACGGACAATTGGCAAGACATTTGATCCATCTACATAAACAGACAATTGGCAAGACATTTGATCCATCTACATAAACAGACAATTGGTAAGACATTTGATCCATCACATCTTTGACAACCATTACAACAAATTTCCTTTGCATGTTTCTAACTCAAGAAGTCAGGATTACAGTGGATACATTTTTTCTTAATTATCTTCATTTTACATGTTCACAATTTTTTTATTTCGATGTCACTTTTAGGCGAGTTTGTATACTAACAATATGAATATATGCACACAAAGAAGGATAACTACATAAGAGTCATCAGGCATAACAACGTTGCACCATCTTTCTAGTTCTTTGGAGTATCAACCATTCCGAAGATGGTATTTCAAATGCACCAATCTGAACTAATCAGTGCGTGATCGGATCAATTTTTTTGGGGGTTGTGACTATTGTTGTTGTTGTTTATACTCTTCCTCCTACGGTAGCTACAACCAGCAGCAACAACGACAACAACAATTGTCCAACAATCTGTTATGATAAGGAGGTAGGATAGTTAATGTTATTGATTTTAACATTAAATCCTAATCATGTTTTAGACTACTTTAAATCTCGGAGTGAGGATGACTAACCAAACAAATCTCAATTGATGGCATCTAATTAAGAAGAAACATGTTAACAAAGCTTCTTTAGGACCTATGCCCCCCTACCCATCGCCCCTAAGTTCCAAATTTCATTTAAGAAAAACAATTATTGTACTTAAATATGAAGAATCTACGATCGCTTCTATACTGCTTCCATTCTTTGGATATTTTGTTAAACTCCATTGTTACCCATACATTTTCTTGTAAAAAGAATCGACTTGAGGGGTAGATTCGTCTCACAACTATTTGCATGATAACCGCATTAAAGAATCTGACTACATTGTAATAATTTCTTTTTCTTAACTTTGCTCATATGTATGGAAAATAACATTCACTTATCATCAACATTATTTTTATGTGAAACGTAATATAGATGTGAAACTCTCACATACATGATTGAACGAAATCCGTGGAGAACCTACCTATATCAATGTATCTTGGCACATCTCATGATTGAATGATGTAACGTATCCTCCTTCATTGAAATAAAGGTTAGCCACAAAGCCAAGCCTTCGTGCCTAGTTCGAGGCTCTAGCAGACATGTTCTATCACAACCTGCTTTGATGCTCGATTTTCTATTGACAATGATTTTATTTACGTGAAGTATGCGATGGTTGTTCCTTTTCTTCTTGTTTTATGATATTTTACAAACACAACATGTAAATTATTGCACGTGATTGAATGCAAGTGGTATATGGATTTCATTTTTTTCTAGAACATTGTTTTCCCTAGATTATAATATTTTGGGTAACAAAATGACAAAGCGTTCGAACAGAAATTAGTTTCTAGAGCTAACGACTACTAACAAAACCACATGGATTATCCTGTTTTACAACAATTTCACTTTTTTCATGAATCATCCCATTTTACAACAATTTTCACTTTTTTTCGAAAGGCAGCAATTGGCACTTTTTTTTTGAGACAGGCAGAAATTGGCACTTGCCAAAGCAAAATTACCATTTCTCGTCGCATGGGCTTTCATTTCCTGTTAAAGGGCTAGCCCTATATGAGATAAAGCCCAGTTGATTGGTTGTGGGCTATCGCGCAAGGAGGGAGAAGACCGTGGCTGCAAAGGTGGCAGCGTGATGCAAAACGTTCTTGGTTTGGTGCAAAGCCTACGGATGATGGAAAATTCAAACTTATGCGTTGGAACAGAAAAGCATGTAATAATTTCTTTTGTGAGATCTGAGACATGCACAAACATCTCCCGGACTGTTTGTACTACACGGTGTCTTACGAGTTTCACTCCCAGAGACCGACGCACACAACAATTGAAGCATCCTGCTCCTGCTCCAATGAACAACGCCAACAACCGCACGCCATGGGCCACTGGCCAGAAATCTCTGGAGAAACGGGCCCAGATCTCTGGTTACAGGCAGGTGGTCCCCACCATTCGCGTTGGATCCAGCTGGGCTACCTGGGACCCAGCGCCCGCGGACCCCGCTCCGGATCCCCTGCTCCCGCTGTGTGCACACCGCAAGAATCGCACACCCCGCGACGCGTATTGCCGAACAAGCCGGTCCCTCCTACCATGCCGCCGGTGGGCCCGTGGCACCACCACCGCAGTCCGCGTCGGGGCCACCTGTCATTTAGAGTTCTCAGGCAATTTTATATCAGCGGTCCAGTCTGTCAGAGAAACGGGAGAGCGAGGGAGGGAGCAGCTGGGAGGTCACGAGTCCGGCACGGATGCGAATCTTAAGGCTAAATGCCTGCCCTAATCCATATGTCCCCACTCATAATACTGGTTAATTATTCATGAATGGTCTGCAAATTTGACCGCCACGGTGGTGAGGGGGCCCGGGCGTCAGGAAAGTTAGGGAAACGACAACGCGGCCCGGGCCGTCGGATGCGCAGCGGCGCGCAGATTAATGCCGCTGGGCCCGGTACAGGTCAGCCGGGTCCCCACCACGACCTGGTTGGGCGGTGGCCCCGGACGTCATGGTCCCACCGCCAAGTGACACCGCCCGTTAAAATGCATCTAGTTCTCTGGCCCGACCGCAGAGGCAGCGAGCCAAGTAAACCGTCCCACCGCTCCCCACACGCGGAAACAAGGAGAGGGAGGACGAGCCAGCACAATCCCCCTCCGATTCGCGCCATGGAGGTGCAGGCGCAGGACCGGGCGCCGGAGGAGGAGGGCGCGCGGCAGCACGCGGCGGCGGGCGTGGCGATGGGCGCCATCCCCATGCACGGCTTCATCGTGCCCAAACCGGAGCCCGTGGAGTACTTCGGCGGGATGGCCATGGTGCGAAAGCCCCCGCCGCGGAACCGCGACCGGCACACGAAGGTCGAGGGCCGCGGGCGGCGGATCCGCATGCCGGCGGCGTGCGCGGCGAGGATCTTCCAGCTGACGCGGGAGCTAGGGCACAAGTCGGACGGCGAGACCATCCGGTGGCTGCTGCAGCAGTCGGAGCCCGCCATCATCGCCGCCACGGGGACCGGCACGGTCCCCGCGATCGCGACCACGGTGGACGGCGTCCTCCGCATCCCCACGCAGTCGTCCTCCTCCTCTAGCCCGTCCTCCCTCGCCGTGGTCGAGGCCGGCGGCGACGACTCCCCGCCTCCAAGCGCCGCAGGAAGCTGCAGCCCACCCGCGCGGGGACGTCGCCGCTCGCCACGGCGGCGCCCACGACCGCGTACTACCCCGTCATCGCTGACCCGCTTCTGCAGAGCACCGGCGGCGGGGCCATCACCGTGCCCAGCGGCCTCGCGCCCATCGCCGCCTCCGGGGCGCCGCAGGGGCTGGTCCCGGTGTTCGCGGTGCCAGCCGGCAACCCCGGCGCGGGCGGCGGGAACCGCATGATCCCGCAAGCCACGGCGGTGTGGATGGTCCCGCAGCCGGGCGCCGGCGCGGCGGGCGGGGCCAACCAGCCCGCGCAGTTCTGGGCGATCCAGTCCGCGCCGCAGCTCATCAACCTCGCCGGCGCGCAGACCATCCCGGCGGGCGCGGTGTTCCCGACCGCGCTGAACGTGGCCGACTACCAGCAGCAGCAAATCTCCGCCATGTCGACCCACAACAGCAACTCGGAGCAGCACCACACGGGGTCCGGCTCCCACGGGCAGCAGCGCGGCGGCGGCGGCGGCTTAGAGCACCCGGAGGAAGAGGACGACGACGACGACGACGAGCCGGTGTCGGACTCCAGCCCGGAGGAGTAGCGCGAGCGAAGCAGTCCGCCGTACGCCAGCCCGCCAGAAAGTCCAACCCCCATAAAGCTTAGGTTCCTTTCGCCCTAATTTTAATCTTTTCCCCTTTCGCAATCCTCCTTATCATGAACTAGTAATTACCTTGTGTTGGTGCTTAGTACTAGCTCACTACTGTAACCCAGACCCAGTGTTGTTTTAATTTAGCGGTAGAGACAGGTGTTAGTCGCAGCAAATGAAATGAGCAGCTGAAAGTTAACCACAAGCTTAATAATATGATGCAATCTCTCTCCTTTCCGCGCCCCTTTTGGCTTGGCTTTTGATTTGATGAGGAAACGGAACAGTGATGGGCAGGGGTTTTGGAGCGGCAGGCACGTGCGTACGTGGGGGCAAAATTTATCGCACACGGCCGCGGGGCGGGAGGTGGGTGTGGGGTCCGGTTATCTTTCTTTGCTTTCTTCTCCGGCGGTGGGGCCGCGTGCGGTGGTGGTTCGGGGGCGGCGGGGCCCCCGGGCACAAAGCGGGTGGTGGTGGGTCAAAGCAAGCGCGCCCTCGCGGACCGTGCGATGGGGCCCCGGTGGGGGTGGGGACGGGCAGCCACCGCCCGTGCGTCACGTGACCGGTGCCGCCTCGAAGCCGCCGCGTGGTGGGGGCCGCGGCTCGGTAGGTCTGGCTGGGGTCCCGCACCTCAGCCGGTGGGCGCCAGCCTGGACACGTGTTGGGTGATTGGTGGCTCGGCCGCGCGGGGCCCCGTTCCTTGCCGTCGTCCTCTCTCTCTCCCCGCACGGTGGGGACCGCCGGGTCAGCTGGGGCCCGAGGAGCGGGTGAGGCGGGCCCGCGAATATCCGCACGCTGGATCCCCGGATCGTGTTACCGACGGGTACACAGTGTCACGTACCGTTACAGGTTAAGTACTCTACGAGCAATTGGGTTTACCGCGGCGTACTGTACATGTACATTCCTGGGCAGTACCGTTCGTTGCTTCAAATCGGGCTGCGGTTACTGGTCAAACAGAAGGGCGTTGGCATCGTCCTGCAACTAGTACTACTCTGGTAGCAGCCGACATGCCGGCTGCTCCTGGGAAGCAGAAAAGAAAACTGCAAAAGGGTCACGTATGTAAAAGCTGCAGTACCTGTGCCTGCGTCTAATTTAGCTTAACTGACAGGATAACCATAACTAGTGTAGAAACTGGACGGCTTTTGCTGTTGGCTACTACTCGAGGCCGCACTTTGTGCTCAAAGGCTAGTCGTGTGCTTTTGTGCGGGCACTTTGGTCCAATCGGACCTGCTCGTGCGCCATCATCATCGTCGCTCAAGGATGCTTCCTCCCATCGCGTCGTGTCGCCTCTCCTTTTTCCCATTTGTTTTTGTGAGCCGTGCGCCCCATGCGAAACCAAACGGAAGGCGAGCCGCTTTTCTGCACCAGAGCTTGACTGCTTGCTCACGGTGGTTCGAGGGGCGCATCATTTCGGTGCGGTTTGCGAGTTGGCGAACTGCCATTGGTGGGTTGGTCATGATCAACTCGTGATGGAGATTGGGCTCGGCACGTACGGTACGGGTGCTACCAGTACGCCCACGGTA
>JAUNZO010001350.1:0-123841 GCA_031894775.1 Chloris gayana
TTATTTAAAAAATTTATAAAAATATTGATTATTTTATTATATTTTAATTTATTGTTAGATATATTTTAAATATGATGTATTTATTTTTATTTTTTTATAAATTTTTTGAATAAGACATAATGGTCAAACACGATTCTAAAAAGTTAACAAACGCTTACATTTTAGAACGGAGGCAGTAGTTTTTATCCTCGGTCTCTTCTGCGCGGGAGCCACAAGTTAATTGTGCCGCCTCAGCGCTAAGCACCTTCCACGTACGCGTCCACGGAACTGAAAGAGCATTTGGCTTGGCGGAATGGGCGGCAGCTGCAACTTGATCGCCCAATCCTGTCGGCCGTTGCAACTCGCAGAACGAGTGACCTTGCGGACGTCGACAGCACCTTGGACAACTGTCGGCTTCCATGGCGAACAAACCGCCATGCCGGAGAAAGCAAACGAGGATGACTCCTCCAATTGTCAGTGATGATGGTGCCGTCTATAGGTTAGAAATGCTTATGTCACCAGGGCCGAATTCTGTGATGTTGTTGAGGACGTGCTGATCTGCAAATCGGTGTGGAAGAATGGCACGCCTCGATAGCAGGAGTGTAGAACCGCCGAGGACTCACCCGAAGGCTGTGAACGGCGGCGAGCCCCTGTCTGTCGCACAAGCCGAAGGTCATCCACCTGTCACTTCTAGAGTTCTAGTTGGGCCACTCGCCAGAAAATGGCTGAATCCTCAAATCCAGAATTCTGTTTATTGGATGCAAATTACACATTCTGTGATCGTCATCCAAAGGCTAAACAATCACATACATCTTGGCGACAAACGCATTTCTTACTTTGAAATTGAAATGAAATTACACAATGAATTTCCATTCACATCAATACGGCTAATCCTGCTCTGTACTGCAACACCTATGCACATTTGCAACAGTTTCAACATCATTTCTACAATTTGTTTGTTGTTAGAGTCGAGTCTTATTTGCGGCTTGTCCCACGCGCACGCGGCGAATCGGCCGCCGCCGGCGCCCTGCCTGCCCTACCGGCGCTGGAACTTGAGGTGCTTGATGGCGAGGAAGAAGAGGAAGGCGAAGAGGGCGATGACGGCGAGGTGGAGGCAGGTCACCAGCTCGAAGTAGCGGTCCTGCAGGCCCAGGTAGGCCTCCAGGAACTCTCGCACCGTCTGCTCCCCGAGCCCCGGCACGCGGATCAGCTCCGTCCGGTCGCCCAGCTGCGAGAACATCAGCCCGTACACCGTCCACGCCGCCGGGTCAGCCCAGTACACCCACCGCCACCACACGGGGATCATCTGCATCCATTTCCGCAACTGGAGTCAGGTACTACTACTAGTAATCAAGGGTTTGGTTTGGGGATCCCTATTTTTTTTTCGCTACAAGTATGCTAGAACCGACTAATTTCAACCGATTTCTCTCTAATTGCAGCGAATCGTCGATTTAGGGGCACCGGTCAGTGGCGTACCTCTCTCGCGATGATGAAGCCGGAGAAGACGTTCCAGAAGATGAAGATGAGGAAGGACAGCCCCATGGCGATCTCGATGTTGGGCGTCAGGGCCACCGTCATCATCCCTAGCAGCGTGTAGTACATGAACCCCATCACCATGTACAGCACGAACCAGAAGAATTTGCCCGCCGTCAGCTGGAACCCGATCATTGGGTACACGATCGCAGAGAACATCAGTACCTGGACGAACATGTAAGGTAACTCCATGGAAACCTGCAACACAGAAACCCATCTTCATTATCAATCCATGTCAAGCCTGCTGCATTCAAAGTCATTTTCTGAGGTGTATATGTTTGTTACCTGGGCGATAGCGTAGGCCATGGTAGAGTACATTCCTGCTGCCTTTTCTCGGTACAGCACTACTCTCTCCATTGCCACAACCGGCTGTAGGATGCTGCAATTCATGAAACCCAGAAACAGGGCTGATCCGTATACAACTCCTAGCACATTGAATACATCTTGCTCATCCTCGCTGTTGCACACAAAATCCAATTTAGATCTCCTATTCGGTCATGAGCAGGATCAGGTAAGAAAAATATGATAACCCCACTTACATGGTTGAGCCGATTTTCCAGAATACGATCCCAAACATGATTGATACGGCAAATGTGTTAACGAACCGAACAACATTGTGTTCGGAGTTTTTCCAATATGCACAGCTTTGCTTCCACAGGCAAGCCGCACATTGTGTTGAAAATTTTTGCCAATATCCGGGAGGAAAATGTAGATCCTCTGTATTTGGTTCTGGTTTTTCTAACTCACGGATTAGAAGCTTGTTCTCCCTGCCAAGTCCACCAACAATCCCTTTAGATTCATGTTAACCTTATTGTTTGCACCTTCTAACTGTAACATGACTTTATTTTATAGCTTTATAATAGTATACTATATGTGGGCTGTACCTGTATAGGGAAGAGTTACGATAAACTTCTGCATAGTCCACACCAATCTCATATTCTGTTGTGTGTGAACTGATGTCTAACATCCATGCTGCTGGGTTTTGGCCCTTGTTTATTCTAGGAACGCCAGGTATAGCCTGTGACAAAGTAACTGTTTAACATTTTCCTTGCTCTGCTTCTTACCCAAAACAAAAACATGTATATCCAGGAAGTTTACCTCGAAATACTTTATCATGTTACTAGACAGTGGACCTAGTGGACCACTGTAGATGAGCTGGCCTCCTCTTTTCATAAGCATAAGCTGCAATGGGCCATGTTGAATTTCACTTAGAATGGTAATTTGTAATGCCCAAACATGTAAAGGCTAATTTTCATGTAGCAGTTCCTTATATGTTTCTATTAATGTCATACAGGACTGCTTAAGACCTGTATGCATACTACTCTCTTTAATGCCTATTCTCTCGCGGCTTAATTAGCAGGAAGCATGCTAATTTCTGTTGTATAATTGATACCTCGGCACCACTTGAGCACTGAACTATCATGAGCCTAGTCGAGTCACTTATTTATACCTTATCAAAAGTTTCTTCAATGCTTTTTGTAGTTATATATTTCTTGCTATTTATATCATTTAAATTTAAACTTATCCATACCTCATCAAAAGATTCAAATATTTCGATGCTTGGCTGATGAATTGTGCAAACAACAGTTCGTCCAGTATCTACTGTCTTTCGTACTGTTCTCATGACAATGGCCGCAGCACGAGCATCTAGGCCAGTAGTTGGTTCATCCATAAATATAATGGAGGGGCTGGCCACCAGCTCCACTGCTATTGTAAGTCTTTTTCGCTGCTCAGCTGACAGGCCAGTTGCCCCTGGAATGCCCACTATGGCATTCCTCAAGTCAGTGAGCTCAACTAGGCTCATGACTTCTTCAATAAACATCTGAAATGCATTTGAAGAGAAAATCTTGTGTTAGGTACCAGATTCCAGTAATGATAAAGGGTGGGTAAGGTTGACGAACGTACATCTCTTTGATGAGGCTTAACATTTGAAGGGAGACGAAGCCATGCAGAAAACCTCAGTGACTCATAAACAGTGAGGTTAGGGGAGTGAATATCACTCTGTTCGCAGTAACCTGAGATCCTGGAGAAGGTGTCCTGCTTCTTAGGGTAGCCTGCTATCTTAATAGTCCCTTCAGTATAGCCCCCAGTTTTTCGTCCAGCTAATACATCAAGCAACGTTGTCTTGCCAGCACCAGTTACGCCCATTAGAGCTGTTAGCACCCCTGGCCTGAAGGCACCACTGACATCTTGTAGCAGCTGAAGCTTTTTTTCTGTCACTCCATCTTTTGTCATCTCCTGGTGGAATGTATATTCTCTTAGTCAAAGGTGACCAAAATTGTTGCAGCTATTTGGTAAGTTTTCAAACGGTCAAGGGATTACCTTAGGCATGTCAACAAAATAGTTGATATGATCAAAGACAAGAGAGAGGGGCCGGAATGGGAGGACAGCTTGATCAGTTGATGCGTTGCCATTTCCAACCATCTCTAGATTCCTCTTTGCCGCCTTCATGTTAACTTGATGCTTATGTGGAGCTGTAAAATGTAATCAATAAATTTAATTATATTTTTCATTTCTAGTCAACAATAGCCAGATAAAAGGATACTTACAGCTCATGAACTCCAATGCAAATATGCTCAAGATGTTGAAGGCCACCGAGTATCCAAATAAAATGCTGACACAAATCCAGTACCAGTGCCACTGCGTGAGCTGACCCCTGATCTTGAGTATAGCCTCACCAACGGTGTTAGCATCGTCGTAATGAAATTCCTATTAGCATCCAATATCGTTGTCAATTGCATTGTATTTGTATCTTTGATCAAGAATCTTGGTGTGCTTTGAGAAGAATATTGTGGCATATATTTAGCAATTCATAGTGTTGGAATGAGTGCTTACCGTTGCCCATCTATTATCAAGAAATTCGTTCAAGGATATTGCATTCTGTGCATATGTAAATGGGGACGTCCAGTATCCCCAGCGCAACCACGGTTGGAGATCATCTGTTTCAATGTACAGAATAAGCAACTTAGTTGCACAAAGACTAAAACAAAACTTCTCGTATGTTTTTGAGCATGTTGTCTGATCATACTTGGTGTATCTTGAGCTAAATTATCTTACCTTTCGTTATGACAAAGCCACCAAGTATATAGATTGCTATAAGAGCTGCAGTCCCCAGCATGTTGGCCATCACTTGAGTTCTTCCTATAGCTGCTAAGAAGCGATACAAGCCCATTGACATTTGATGCATGGCAAAAAGTACTAGAAAATGCTGGATGAACCTGCCATAAGCAAGAGAAACTTTTGTTACTTTATTTTATTGATATATTATTCACTCGAGGTATATAGGTGGCAAGAGATGACTACCTGATAAGTGAAGGTGCGAATCCGATCACATAATACGTTAAGCCGGTCCAAAGGCTTGTCTCAACCAGTGAAATTGGGATACTAATAAGAAAAACTGATGAAATGAGTGCCCATCCTGGCAATCCTAGTAACTCTCTTTGCTTGTAGAAGGTGGGAAGCCGCTTTATTGTCATCGCAATTTCAGTCATGCCGTTGAAGTTTACTATGACGACAGCCATAAAGAGTGCTCCCATGTACTTATTGGCATCAAGTACAGAATTATGACTCATATTTGTTCTCAGGAAGAGTGTGGAGATCACGAAGGCCATAACAGTTATTTGTATGGTCTTGAATATATGCACTGGAGAATTTCTTTTTAGAAGCAGTACTTCCCTTGAGAAACAAGCCTTGAAAATATTCCATCTGGAGATCCTGCGACTTGCATTCACTTTTACCTCCTTGTTCTTTCCGGTATCGCTTGGACTGCAGAGCTTATCTCCGACAAGTTGAGGGAGATAGGAGCTGCGGAAGGATTCTGCAAATTTTCCAATTGAATGGTAATAGTACTTATTTTCATCACTGGCCCAATATTGCTTTTGGTCCATCTTCGAGGTTACCTGGTGAATTGAAATTGGTGAAAAGCTGTTACGTTATTTTACACAAGTACAAATGCGCTTAATACTATTTTTATTTACTAATGCATTGATGTATTGCCTGCTGGATTTGTTTGATTAATGTAATTTAGTTCTTAGCATTACTGTTATATCCTAGCAGTTCCCTATCGGTGCAGTTGATAATTGAGTACCTCCTGAAGGAAATCAGCAACATTCTTCCTTTTAGGGCATTTGAATCCCATAGTTTCAAAGAAGTCCGTAGCATTTTCTCGAGGACCATGGTAAACAATTTGCCCCTCACATAAAAGTATAATATCGTCAAATAATTCCAATGTCTCGGGAGGTGGTTGCAACAAAGAAATAACCATTGTGAGATCCATCAAATGTGCCATCTGTTGGAGAAACTTAATGATCTCAAATGTGGTGGAGCTATCTAGACCTGTTGATATATCATCCATGAAGAAGCATCTCGCTAGACCAACTAGCATCTCACCTGCATAAGAAATTTATTTTATTCCTGCCAACTTCATAGAGTCTCACAAATAAGATATACCTTTTTCATTAAAGGGGAACATACTACATAATTTCTTCTAAGATATACTGTACCTTTTTCACATTTGGTTTCATTGTAAGCAAATTATTTTATAGTCATGCTAGTTACTCTTGGATCTGAACATGATGCACTGGCTAAATTCGCTTAGTTTACTGACTGAGTCCCTTTAGTTTACTCTGAAGGTGGTTTGGACTGCCAAAACCATAGATTCAAAGGAAGCTTTGGATCCAAATTTCTCGCTCGAATTAGTTCTTTTTCTTTGTCCCCCCTTCCTCTTCCCTTTCTGCTTGTAAATCTTTTATGTTTTTTTTAAAAAAATTGGCTTAGTCCCTTATGTTGTGCTATTTTGTTATATATTATTAGTATAATTTATTTAGTTGGCGTCTTCCCCACTGTATAGTCCTAAAAGGATAGATTCCTCTTTGTCAAGAGAGAAATCAAGCATAGTAACAAAGTTCCTGTTTGACACTTTATACAGAAAAATGAAGCGATGAGATGATTCTGACAGATTGTAATAATTCCTATACTAGTTCTGGCGTAACAATCCTTCTGAGTTTGCCATATATGAACTACCTGATTTCATTCTGAATATTCCTTCAGGTTCAGGTGGGTCCAAGTTAAGTATATCCTTATACAGTGTTACTTGATCTTATTTCTTTTAGTTCTTTGCATCTGTCTTGGTAAAAAGTTATAATAATTCTTTACTTGGTATGCGTTCTATATTATCATGAACATGAAAGTCCCATCATGTTAATCTTTTTCTGGAGGAAATTCTTAGGCTGCTATAATTTCAGTTACTGTGGCTTTCTTTCAGATCGAAGTATGTGTGGCTTGGCAGCCATACAAAGTAGCTATATATGTTTTTCACCTTAAGTTCTAATTGGAAAGATCACTGTAGGCAATACATATAGACGAGATGCTTACCGATTGTGGCTCTTTTCTTTTGCCCTCCTGATATTCCTCTTCTTAGCTCATCTCCTACTAGGGTATCAGCGCACTCAGACAAGCCAAGTATCTGCATATAGTTATCTTTCAATATTAGATGCTTTCCATAAATAGGAAATTTGTCAATTAGCGAATGTACCTTGATAATGTAGTTTGTTGTAAGGTTATTTCCTTCTCCAAAAGTTGTGGCCTGCAGGGAGCAGCTTTTTTGAGTTAATTAAATCAAATTGCATTCCAAGTCAGTTGAAACATGAGAATGGACAGAATGAACTGACTTTAATGAACGAATCAAGATCTTGGTCCACTTTATTGATGGCACCTTTCTTTCTTCTTATTGCTTCTCCTAGCATCTCTGAATCATTACAAGCAAACAGGCACCTTGTGTTAGTATCTATGCATTGGGTATTCAGCATATTTTATTGTGTCTGGCTGTCTGCATCGTTTTAGTTGCATCACAATCCAATAATCTTCAAAATAAATAGCTCACTATACACAAGAAGACGTCTTTACCAAGTTGGTTACTGGTTCCCAGCATCTTGGAGGAGAAGTCAATCGTTTCTCGTACTGTCATCTCTGGATGGTGAAGATCATACTGGCTAACATAAGCTCGCAGATAATGAGGTGTTGAAGAATTCATTGCTTGTCCATTGTACATGACTTTTCCTTTGATCTATTATTAAGAATCACCACATGATTAAAGAAGTTTATTTTTGTTAGTCAATACTAAACAGTAGTTTTAGATTTTTTTGTTTCTTATTGATAGGTATAATACTACTGGCAGCATGTAGGTAACTCAGTCTACCTTCAAAGAAGAATCCAACTTTCCTGCCAATGCTTTTAAAAAAGTTGTTTTCCCTGAACCGGGTGCCCCCAGTAGGAGTGTCATCCTGACAGATAGGATAGGAAATTCAATAGCTCAGAAACATAGTTAATTCGCACAAAAAACTATAAGAAACAAATACGGATTAGTATTTTAGTAACTTCTCTGTTAATTTTGATTAAGCATTTAACTGTAAGATAGAACAGTATCCATTTCTATATGCAGCAGTTAATTACAGATACGGAGATATTTACCTTGATGGTCGAATGGTCCCGCTTACATCATTAATGATTCTAATGGGTCTTTTCCTTGTAGCACACAGGTGTGAAGATGTTGCTAATTCCTGCATAACAGGATAAAGTATTCATTTATTGGCAACTTTGCATAGCAAATGAAAAGCATGTACTGGTCTGCAGATTATTTTTATAGGTATAGAAAAACCAGTTCACAGCATCAGAAGGACCTGCCCAACTCTATCTTTTCAGTTCAAACTGACGTGAAAGTCACGAAACCCTTTGGGTTTATACCCAAATGTGATCTAGGAGAGGCAAAAATGCTGATGATCTTTTCTGTGCATCTGTTGTGGTACAGAATCATATTAATCATGAGTGATATTTCTGCAGGGGCAGTCATCATCATACGGGGCATCTGAGAGACGTGTTGTGATATTTTTCTTCACGGGGAAACAAACAAGCTACACAGCCGGGCTATCGGACAAATACGCATTGAAGGAGGTACCGTTACCAGTGTGATCGTGGACGGCACCGTTTGATCAGGATAGACCGGAGATTATCACACAGGATGGGATCAGTTATGTTGATGTGTCATGTACACCTGTATCCGACGAATGGCGTGTGTGAAGGTTGGCTACAAGACACTGTCTTCACCGAAGGCCATACTATATGGAATCTGTCGCAAGTTAGGTAAAGGAGGCCATGTCCGTATTTAAACGGGGAGATATGGTCGTATGTAAGTATGTACTCCCTCCGTCCCATTGAAAGTGTCGTTTTAGATTTTTAGACATCGTTATTTGATTGTTACGTCTTATTCATAAAATTTATGTAAACACTATTTATTTTTTTCTAACTTAATTTATTATTAGTGATACTTTAATAATCATGTATTTATTTTAATATTTTTATAAAATTTTTGAATAAGATAAGCGGTCAAACATGAAGTCTGAAAAGTCAAAAACGACACTTTAATGGGACAGAGGTAGTATTTATCCATTTCTGTGTAAGTGAGATGGTGACGAATTTAAAGCTGAAGCAGCTCAATCTGGCAACTTGATAGGCTCTTGTGTTAAGTCTGCGTACCAGACTTGAAATACTAGGTTTCCTTTTCTAGCAAAATCAGTGCGTTGATGCGAAGTTAGGCATGAACACTATTGTCTACTGTCATTCCGGTGGGCTGTAGCCAGTAGGTACAAAAGATGAATGATCTCTCCTCGAAAGAAAAAGATGACCTGACCTCTGATTTGCTGCAGAGTGTTCGTACATGCAGTAGAGGAAATCATTTTTCTGCAAGACAATATATGTGCATATGTATTCGCTCGAATTTTCTCCCACGGAAAAAGGGCAATCAAAGGATGCACGCTAATATAATCTAGACAACTTATGAATCCGTTGAGGGTTGAGGCCCTCAGGCTTTGCGCATGGCGTCGATCGCCCGCCCGGAGCGTAACTCACACGGACCTCAACCGATCTCCGATTTGGCTATGCCGTTGGCAGGAAGTGCTTTGCTTACTGGTGGTGGTGGTGGACGATGAGAGTTACCTGGGCGGCGTTAATGGCGCAGTTGAGCAGCGTCGGGACGGCGCGGCGGCCGACGCGGACGTCCGCTTCCACGGTGAGCCTCTCGAACGCCACCTCCACCTTGGCCGCCTCCACTCCCAACCTGATGATGACACATGCATTCATTGATCTCTGTCATCAATCTGTTAACATATGAGGAAACAATTGCAATCACGTACCTCTCCTTCTTCTCCTTGAGCATCTGGAGGAAGCCGCGGTTGTCCTCGTGAGTGAGCGGCGGCGGCTCCCTCCTCCCGGCCGTCGTGGCGGCCACGTCCAAAGACGGCCATAGATCCTCACGGCCGGCGAGCTCCACGGCGGCCGCCGCCGGAGCCGGCTGCCTCTCCCTGTACCCCATCCTCCGGTACTGACTAGCTAGCTAGCTCTATGCAGGTATGTCACGACGACGGCCCGGTTGTCTTAAGCGCATGAATGGTCGGCGCAGAGAGCGTGCGTGCGTCGTTCGAGCATCCGGTGGTGTGCTCTGTCTGTATATATCTTGTGTGCGTATACATGCAGGCAAATGCAGCTAGAGATAGGCAGATATATATAAGCAAAAGAGGCGTGTGCTTGTTTAAACGAACCTGTACTATTAGGAGGAGAATAATGGTAACGAGTTTTATGGCCAATGGAGTTTCCCAACAATTAACGCCACACTCCGGCCGACCTGTGTGCCCGGCCTATCCCATTTTTTGATTTCCTCTCTCTCCCTTGATACTTCACGAAAATGACACTGGTGCCTAAAGAGATAAAATAACTTGTGCCATTAATTTGGAGATAATAGATTTTTAACTCCGAAAAAAAGCTCCCCGTAACACGTCAGCTGAATGAAACAATGCTATCTTTTAATCTTATCTGTTAATTGTCATAAGCAACAGTACGTTTCGAAGACCCTGCATCGCACAGCACTGTGACGACGTAAAAGATTGGGCGGGCGCCCATGTTTGGGCCATCATCATGGCGGTGCGCATGAATGATGAACGCGTCTGCATGCCCTCACCCCTTCAGTTAATAGAGACCATACTTTCATCGCTATCAGAAGAATCGACCCACCATAGGGTTTAGAGGAGCCACACGACCACCCATTTTGTGCTTGAACGTTGTCTTTTGGAGCCTAATCACAACATAGAGTAAACCTCACAAAACTCCAACTATTTGCATCGTTCCATTACCAGAAAAATACAATTTTTGAAACGATTTCGTCATAGAACTACAACTATTCTTGCTATCCGTTTCAGAAAACTATAACCTTTATATATGAGTCCCCATCTGTCAGCGTCCCACAAACGCATAATTTTGTGAAACAAAGCGACAAAGTTATTGTTGTTGAACGGCACAAAATGGTTGTAATTTTGTGAAGTTCTACTATTATGCCAATTTCAGATTATTGGTTCAGTCAAAATTACGCAGATGGCTTATGTGTTGATGGCGTCAATCTGGCGACTCACAGCTGTGCCCTTCTACAATCAATTGTGTTCCATATCGAAACTACATTTTGAAACGATGTCATCATAGAACTACAACTATTCTTGCTATTTGTTTCAGAAAACTACAACTTTTATATATGATTGTCCCCATCTGTCAGCATCCCTCAAAGTCGTATTTTTTTTATTATTGCAGTTTTCTGAAATAACAACACACAACATAGTTGTAATTTTGTGAAGTTCTAAAATTATGTCGATTTTATATTTTTGGGTCAGTCAAAATTACGCAGATGGTTTATGTTTTGATGGCGTCAATCTGGGCGATTCACAGTTGCACCTTCCTACAATCAATTCTGTTCTCGCACCTAGCTAGCACCAACGACGACGCCCCAGGGTCCAGGTTGGCTGAAGAAGTGAAGAACAGTAGCAGAGGGCATGCAGTTAATACACTTGACAATTGTGAAAAACAATTATATATACGCTGGGACAAAACAATGTGCTCCTTCTGCAGACTGCCGCCATGAAAAAGGACACATGACCTTGGAGCCATGCTTCCCCAACGTGCCACCGCTGCCCACCCATTTAAATCGCCTGGCCATCGAGTCCATCGATGCCGCACTGACATGCATGAGGCTCGATCTCGCTCGGTACATCAAGCAAAAAAGTTTGACAGAAGTTGTGAGTCACTATTACATTATTAGATAGGAGTCTGTCCTTCACATACTATCGAGACTATTAATCAATAGGCAATGTGAGATGTCTTCTAGGTTTCATATCGATTTACTTTGGATCGACGAGAACCGGTCTCCTCATTTATATAGACTCGCATGGATTGACGACACGTGCAAAATGACTTGGTTTTGCACTTTAATTTGATGTAACACAGGAAGGTTATGCACTTCATATGTTTTTGTATCTAGTAATAAACATATATGAGTTTTCCTCACATGAAGTTTTTGGCCTCATGTTCATTTGTATTACTACTAGATACATATTAGTTTTAAAAGGTTCATTAACCATGAGTATCTAGTAATAAAACTTATATATATGTCTATCTTAAATTCATTGCACATGTGGTTGATCGATGGATAAAGCTACGTGCTAAATAAGATTAAATGACCCCATTCCCATGGATGAACCGGCCAGAAGCAAATAAGCAATTCCCAGAATCGTTAGGCATCTACTTCCTGCTACCTATATTTGCAATACTAGAAAATTAATGGTCATGCTCACAGCATTGTGTCATGTCCTCCCATTCGCAAAAAAGGGAAAACTCCTTTCAAACCCACTGATGTAGAGAAGGCTTTCTCAGTTGATTGCGCGCCACAAGCACAAACAGCTGCAGGATCTAGAGTTTAATGTTAATAGTTCTTGACTTTATGTCGTTGATTGTAGTCATTTTTCAAGCCGTGACGCTTACTCAGTATGTTTTTGTGTTGGTCTATATCAAGTTGGCATGAAGATTAGTTGTAAACTTTTGCACTCTTTTCAAATTTTCGGTTTTTTTTACAGCGTGTGCATATGAATAATATGGTTGCTGCAAAATTTGGTAGGGCCGTTCCTTTGTGGAAGGAATGTTTGCTTGGATCCGTAGAAGTGTTTTTGCAAGTAAAATTCCAACTATAATAGAAACTAGAAACAACATATGACCACTGGTAACTAGGATAATGAGTATGCCACCCAGTTGTTTATTAATTAAGCTACACGACCCAATTAATAAAGACGTGTCGTATCCAGCAACACAAAATACACAGTGCAGGTGATACATACAGCACTTTTGATCACCGTAGGTAGAGGACGAAACGGTTACTGTGCAGCGACCTTAACGAGACGTCGTCGTTGGTGTCCCTCACCCAGCAGCAACTGCCCAAGCGACGCCAAGTCATCATATATATGTGGTGCGTTGAAGCATAGAGCAGTGTAGAATTCAAACGTTGTACTCTGACAAATCAGGATTAGACGCAATAATCTGCTAATGACAAGGAATCTGGGATCGACTTATTTTGCCGGCCGTTATACAAACAGCCGTGCAAGTTAGCTAGACGTCTGCGGAGAGTGCGGAGAAGCTCTCCAGTAGCTCACGAGAAGATGAAGAGCTCGTATTAAAACCGTGCGTCAGTCATGGTGGTTGGCCAGTAGGTTGGCCGGCGGCGCGGCTGACCGGCCACCGCAAATGTACATGCCGGCATGGAGGCGCCCGCACCTCTTAAAGGGCAAGAACGTGCCTGCTCGCCGCCGTCTGCAGTAGCTGTCATCTTCGTGCCGTGCATTGTTTTGGATCCACGCGTATATACCATGATGCCTGCATAATGCAAATGTGTGCACTGAATACTCAGTCATATACGCGCAAGAGACAATACAATCAGTTATTCTCCATCTGTTTTTTGCGAAGAAGTCGTCGATGGATACTGTTCTAGCTTTGTTGCTTACACTGTAGCACTGGCAATCGAAGAGCAAGTATAATAAACCTAGTCAGCAGACTCCAAGGTTAGCCATATCATACAAATTCCTAGTTGGAGCCTTGGAGGATCGATGAGAAGGGAAGAAGGAAAAATTGAAGAAGCTGGTGGTTCATTGCCTTCCACCAGTTACCGACGTCCATGGAACAATCAAGCTGCTTTCTTCTTTTGTTGTACAATCTACTAGTAGTATGCTGCTAGCACTAGTCTAGAGAGAGAGAGAGAGAGAGAGAGAGAGAGAGAGATCATCCATCCACAAAGGCTCAACCTGTCTCATTCTGTGCCCATTCTGAAACAGTACACCTGCGGACATGCCCCTACTGGAGTAGACAAAAACTCGCGTTGACTTATTATGAGCAGCCCACGCAAAAGATATCAATTGATATGTGAACGTGTCAGCACTAGCACAATACCGCTGCACATTATGCAAATTGCAATTTATTTCGGCGTGGGCTGCTCGAATGATGAGAAGCCTGAACTTCACTGCTCGTCTCTCTCTGAATGAAGGGTGGTCAAAGATGATGCAAGGGGTTCCCAAATGCATGCCTGCATATTTCGAGAATGTAGCTTGCTAAATTTATCGATTGGCCAATGGAGAAATTAGCCAATACGTACCCTTGAGCGTTTTTAATTTCATCGGTGCCTCTAGGTTCTGTGTACCCCTTGAGTAGTATTACTAAAGTTGCTAACTCTATCGTTTTGGCTAATGATATCGATAGATCTTCCGATGTCGTCAACTCCTTGCTCCCAACGATAAATGCAGGCATGGGCAACCATGGATGAAATGAAGTCGATTAGCTCTGCTGTCAACTGCAACCTGCGCTGCATCGCCTTCTTCCGTCCACTGGTATTCTGATGCTGGGCATGCTGCTGCTAGTACTTAGTTATGGCCGGTTGGCGTCATGGCCTGCATGAATAATCATACGCCATGTGTTCACAGTTGCACATAGCATACGTTGCTCACTGATCTTGCTCAGAGCGTTCTTCGTTTAGTTACTGATGACGTTACGTTGTCAGTATTTCTGGCTAGAAAACCACTAGCTCTAGCTGCCCAACGTCATCAGAGATAAAAAAAACACAGTACTAGTAACAAATTGTGTCGCTAGCTGCATTTTCTATTGACGGTACTTGGAAGAGAGAAACAAAATCGATCTAGTGACTATAGTCACTGGAAGTGGAGATGCATACTGACTGACTGATGGGGACGGAGTAGCATGCCGTCGGTGATAGATGGTGATAGCTAATTAGGCCGAAGAAATTAATCATCCATCTTGCATTCACTACTCGATCATGCTTTGCCATCTTGCATTCACTACTCGATCGATCATGCTTGCGTGCACTTATCATATGGTTGATAGACGAATCCATAGCATCCCTTAATTGCTTGACGCGCCTCGCTTCCTAATTCTAAGGCTTGTGTAGAGATGATTAACCCCACAAGGTAGGCCACTTGAGCTGTCTCACAAAGTCAATCAATCAGCTGGTAGAATACACATTCAACACAGGCCAGAGTGCCGTAACAGGGATTATATATGCGCGTGCCTACATGCAGACAAAAGAATGATGGCATATATGGAAGTAGTAGGACAAAGAGACAAGGACACGCGCCAAACTTCTCTGAAGGATCGACCATCCAAATGCTGCCATGCTTAGCCAAAGATGCCATGAGTTTCTTGTATGCGTGGGCCTCTCACCTCTGAACGAAACGTATGCAGTTATCCAGGCGTGGCAGCCAGGGCGCATGAACAGTTTCGTCTTTGTTTGTTTCCAGCCACCTGCTGACTGCTGTTGGACGACAGTGAGGTTATTGTCTCTTGTTCATAATCTTGGCGGCTCGATCGCTCCTGCTGGTTACACTAATCAATTAGGAGTAGTTTTAGCAGCACCAAGTACGTTACATTTTTGGTGCATGAATCTCTTGAGCGTGCCAACATTGTACAGCTTTTTTCGCACGTGACGGATCTCCATCGTGAAACTCATGGTTTCTCATCTTTTGGGGAGATCATAACGGCAACATCCATACGATATATCGTTTCAAGGTTATACAGATTGCTCTGCCATGTAGGCACGGTATGGTGTTGGTCCAAAGTTCATGTGTCCGCGCGTTGCCTTAGCTTGCAGGTTGCTCTCGGGTCGTAATTGTGCCTTGGTGGTTCATTCTCCTGTCCGGTCAGTTGTCACCTCTTGTTCGTGTCTTAGCTTCCAGGTTGCTCGGGTGACCCAACAAGTACAAGTGGATAATACCTGCATGACACGTGCTTGCCACGAGTTTCACGCTTATTTCAAGGGAAGCAACGACGCTAGCAAGCCCCGGTGCGCCCAGGCCCAGGGCGACAATAAGGCCACATCCTGTGTTACCCACGACTGATATTCCGGCCCATACTTTTGCAGCCCATCCCATCTGTCTCGCTACGGCCTGCTCTGCTTTACCCATTTACGACAGTGCTGCCCGCGAGGAAGAAAGCGCACAACGCAAGAGGGATGTCCGTTTTCCCAGCACAGAACGCACGACGAACTGACATTATTCTTGACAGCAACGCGCTGCTCGTTCCATATCCAGTCAGTTCAGATTTCAGAAGGGACCTGAATACCGACGTGGAAGCCTCCATCACGAGCAGAATCCGTCCTTTCCCACGCCACAAATTCACAACCACACGGTGGACAAAAAGGACCACAACATCACGTCTTATCCCACACCTTGCTGCAGATACAACGGCCACGTCCTTCAGCGTGCACAACAATCAGATGCCATGTGCTTACTGCTGCTCCTTCCACGCCTCAAGATACTGTACCACCCAACGAGACAGACAGACACTAAATGTACGCTATAGATAATTACACTGTCAACAGTACATTTGTAATAACCTAGGACCCCTCTTGTTGACGAAGTACAGGAGGGAATGTTCAAGAACCCAAGCTACCAACTCTATGCAGGGTACGCTCATGTATGGTACGATACGACAACAAACTCCAGCTAAGTATTAAACAAAAACAACTTGGGACAGAGACGGCGTCTCTCGCCCTACCATTGCTATCCTACAGCCTGTCTGACATACTCCAAAGACTGTTTTCTTCCTTCAATTTGTCATATGATAACCTTCGTTTCAAAGTGCACCTTGGCTCCGGCATCTTCGGAAACCCCAATCTAAGCTGATTTCTGTGTCTGTTGCTGCTGCTGCTGACCTTGCTGCGCCTGGGTTGACTGATGCTGCTGGTGCTGTATTTGCAGCTGCTGGAGCTGAAGCATCTGAGAGTT
Source organism: Chloris gayana (assembly GCA_031894775.1). Lineage (NCBI taxonomy): Eukaryota > Viridiplantae > Streptophyta > Magnoliopsida > Poales > Poaceae > Chloris > Chloris gayana. The sequence continues at coordinate 16,659 of JAUNZO010001350.1, forward strand.
CATCTGCTGGTGTAGGGACTTTGGCATCCGGTGCCCGTCAGTTATCTCACCGGTTGCAACTTTCAGACGATGGACCTCAGCAGTCAACGCTTCGTTCAGTGCTGCAGTGGACACACATGAAAATCAGATTTAATAACACATACTAGTAACTAGAGAGCAGAACAACATGACTAAATAGCAAGTAGACTCACTGAAACTGTAAGCTTGCCAAAAAATAAATTCACTTTAAGATGAAAAGATGAGCAGTAAAATGATCAAAATATGACTATTAATCACTAGAATCCCATAACATATATATATATATATATATATATATATATATATATATATATATATATATATATATATATGATTCCCCCATTTTAGAAGTAGCTGAAGTAGTGTCAAACTTGCTGTGCCCAGTGGATAGCACGCAACATTTTATCATGCCACTACCAACCCTCGCAAAACAGCACAGGTGCCTAAGATATAGATAGCTTAAGATTTGTCAAATCCAGGTATCCAGTGTCTATAACCAATAGCAATGTCTCATAATACTTGGATCACTAGTGTTATTTACTGATCCTGAAATCCTAGTTGGCAACATTGCATTTTGCTAAAAGCAGTTGTAACAAACAAAAAGACAAGAGACAGTGCATATAGGGTTCAGAGAGGACGGGAAACAACAGGCATCACAGTTATAAAGTTTCAGAAACAATTAACTGCATTTGACACTCAGGCTTTATTATCTACCTACTTGTTATGTGGGAGCACGCCCACACATGGTGCACCATGAAGAATAACAACAGGAAAACATAGATTATACTATACCATTGGTTCCGTTTGCCAGATAAGTTAGGAGATAAGTTCAAGTTGTTAGGGTTCAGGTTCAGTATGTTTCGGTCAATTAGGAGGTTGTTCAAGTCAGTTGGGATTGAATAATTCGCCTATACCCTATATAGGATGAGACATAAAGGTAAGCAACAAGCTAAACCCAAACCCCATCTCCTTCCATTACCCTCAAGCTCTAGAGGAGCACAAAACCTAATCAATCCACCATGCCCATGCCACTACTAAATTTATATTTCAAAGAATCACTAAACAAACTTTTGTTATAAAACTGAAAGGGAAATTAGCTGGCTATGATGAATAAGAAATTAGCCAGATAAGCAGATATATAAAATAAGAGCACATTATTAATATGTCTAGTTTAGCCAGATAAGAAGATATAAAATAAAAAAATACTACATGAAGGTTCTTCCATCTTATCCCTCATATTTTTGCTAAAAGGTCAGCATGACTAGAAAAAAGACCCTTTTTCCTACTATTCACTTCAGCAGGCTATTGTTGGGAAAACAGGATCATTTTCAGCATTAAGGTCCAAAACAGGACTGGTTTTGCAATTTTCCCTTGTCCAATCTTCCCATCAAAAGTGTATGATATCAAAAGCATGCCTAGGCAATTGAATACTATATTCAGGGAAGATGATATGTGATGCCATTTCTGCTCACTAGCATTAATGACCATAGCACCATGAAGCGTTTATATCTAAAATGAACAAAAAATAAAATAAACACACATTTTTCCCCTGTACTAGTACTGGTAAACTTTTTGAGACAGCTAGATTTCTTGCAGAACTTTTCACATGCATCTAGTTGTTCAGTGCCACTTTTCCAACCCTGAAGAAGTTCAATAAATTCCATACTGTTTTTCTTTAAATTTCTGACTCTGACATAACAAAAGCTAAATTGAACAGGAAAGGTATAAAGGACCAAAACATTGCCTTGAGGTTTACAACAGCAATCAATGTGCTAGAATCCAATACAAGCTACCTGTTACACTACCTTTTCAAGTAAACCACACTTCAAGTTACTGCTACTGAAAAGAAAAAAAGAAAAGACCGATAATGAAGTGCATTGCGATGAGCTTACCATCTCTCAGCTGTGCTTGCTGCTCCATTGCTTGCAGCCTGATCTTCAACTCATTGTTTTGTGTGGCCAGTCCAGTTGAATCTCTCTGCAGAACAGGGGTAACATAAATCATCACAATTCACAATTGTAAGATGACTCAAAATCCCGAATAGCTCCACAAAACAAACCTGAAGCATCGTCAGCTGAGCTGAGAGTGTAGTAGCTTCCGTCTGCAATACCTGTACCTTATGCTCGAGCTCTTGAATGTACCTCATCTTGCGCTCCTTTGACCTTGCTGCAGACTGTCGATTTGCAAGAATTCTGAAAAAGTGGAACAGGTAATTACAATCTCAATTTCTTGAGAAAAGGGGGAAACATATGAAGAAGATGCACACCTCTTGACCCTCTTGGGATCTGTCAAAGCTATCTCCGCGAGCCGCTCATTTGCCATGATTTTCTTCTTCTCAGACTCACTAAACTCTCCATTGGCAAACTCCATATCAAACAGTGCCACAGCGCCACCTTCCAGTGAGCCGCTCCCGCTCCGCGCAAGGCCGCCACCGGGAGACGGCAGCGGCAGCTTGGGCGACTCATCACCGGCAGCCAAGTTGAGCTTCCCCATGAAGCTGTCCATGGACAAGCTGCGACAATGCCGGGACTTTGCGCCGTCCTTCCTCCCGGCCGACGTGGACTGGCTCTCAGCCTCGTTCTCGCTGCTCTCGGCCGCACTCCCAGCACGCGTGCCGCTGGCGCGGCTGTCGCGGTCGTCGTGGCGGTCCTCGGAGGAGTTGAGCGGGTCCAGGCCGTCGAGGTCCATGTAGGCGTTGACGAGGTCGTAGAGGGCTGCGTCGTCGCCGTCCGATCTGCAGCCGTCCGGCGGCGTCATGGCCTCCCGCTTGACCGGCGCGGGCGGGGGCAGCGGCGGGCTGAGCTGCGAGAAGCCGAAGGGGATGTCGCTGTGCGAGCGGCGGTGTCCGGACTTCCGAGGCGGTAGGCCGAACGGCGGCGCGTCGGAGGTGGAGGACGGCGGGGAGGGCGGGATTGCGGGCGGCGCGGCGTGCAGATCGGCGTAAGGCGGCGGCGGCGGGAGCGAGTCGAGGGAGAAGAAGAGGGGCTGAGACAGGGAACGCGCGTGCTGGCCCCCGCCCGCGCCGCCGGGGGTCGGGATCTGGCCGTATGGGGAGGGGAGACGCACCTGCGGGTGCGCGGGCGGGCGGAGCGAGGGCGAGAGGCGGCGGTAGGACGAGCCCGCGGCGGAGGCGGCCGCGAGGTCGAGCGGGGTCGGGGAGCGCGGCACCGGCGGGGGCCCCCGGCGAGCTGCGGCGAGAGGTGGTGCCGCGCGGGGTCGCCGCCGTGGTCGTCCATCTGGGAATGCCGGCGGCGGAGGCGAGGTAAAGGCGGCGCCTTGGAGCGGGGTGGAGACGGCGAAGTGGATGGATTGGATGGACTGAGGCGCACGCAGTCACCGCGTCTAGGCGGAGGCGAGGAGCGGAGAACAGCAGCCGCAGCAGCACGCCATAGCTAAAAACAAGAAACGGAAATTAAAAAAAAGCGAAGGTTTTTACGCGGAAGCAACTGGATTTTTCTTGCTCTTTTTTTTCCTTCACTCTCTCTCTCCTTGTCACAGGGTTTAATCGGTGGCTTGTTCGCGTGTGCATGTGGCCCGAGCCGGGGTTACGTGCCGCGTGATTCTATTGGGCGAAATGTCTAATCAGCCCTTTCCGCTGCCGGTTATCTGTTTGCAGTGATTGAGCTCTCTACACCCGGTCCGGGGGCATTTCGTGGATTTTTTTTTGGTGTGGAAACCCGGGCCTGGTTTTGGTTAATGATTGATGGCGCCGCAATTAGTGGGTGCGTGTGCGTGGGGTTAGGGCCGCCGTTCGGACCTTCTCCTCCCCTCCACATGGCTTCTTTGACCGCTTATTTTTAGGTGCTGATGAATGATCATGATTCCATATATCCGCTTGGAGAAACGGTTTCTTGGTTGGAAAAAGGATGTCCAAGTTGTCAAATGGATGGGAGCCTGCCGGCCGGCGACCCAAGACACACGGCGAGGTTGAGGGAAGACCGGAAGAAGGAACTCGGCGGCTGGGATTGCAGCCGAGATTAGGGGAGACGCGGTTTGCATGATAGGACATTTGGTATATTTTATCGTTCTGCGAATGCATAATATTATTTTATTACTCTGATTAGTTAATTGCAGTCTGCGGGTTTCAAGAGTCAAGATCGACTTGGGTACTTGACGCTGCAAGGATTGCAGGCAACGCAGCAGCATAGGCGGCGGGCCAGCCAAACAAAATCCTCCTTGTTGAGAGGAAAAAATTCTACTAGTAAGTAAGAGTAGTAGTAGTTAAATAGCCGCAAGCTCCCAACTAACCTTGTTGACCCAATAACCCATGCATGCCATGGAGGACTGGAGTTCCAGCACTGCTTACTCAATCGGGTGGAATTAGCAGAACTGCAGCAGGATTATAGCAGGACTGAAAGTAATCAAGCTAGTAGAAGCAGACAAAGGCATGATGGCCGTCGTTGTCCATGCAACGTGGTCTGCTCCGCTCGACCTGCACGACAGCGACGGCGCGCTCACGTCCTCTAATCTAATTAATTATTCATTCATTCGTAATAGCAGCCCCTTCTCGTCGTCTACTTCTCGCCGTCCACTGCCACAAGACAAACGCCGCTTTCCACGTCGCTTTCCACACTTCTTCACACGGTTGGGCTTTGACAGGCCGATTTAGCCTTCCTCTGCTGTTTCGCGACGGCCCAGGAGAAGTAAAGGGCGGTGAGAGAACTTCCATACTATACGGGCTTACTGGCTCAAAATGGGCCCGCCAACCGAATTGAGGCCCTTTTCAACGGAAAATCCTACTCGAATTACTAGTGCTTGGACTTCGAGTTCCTGGAGTGTGCGGAGCTAAAACGACTTCACCAGAAAGTATTTTGCATTTTTTTCCCTTTTTTTCCGCGCAAGAATCTTTTTTAAGCGATTCCGAATCTGTGTTGCGCGTTCTTTGATCAGTAAACTAGATAGAGTTGAGGGAGAAAATAACTGAAAGATCGTTGCGCATAGGGGCAGGCTCAAGGGTTTCTACCGCAACGTGAAATTTTTACGCGTGTTTGGACGTACACCCCCGCTCAACAGATAACACACGTGCCTTCGATGGTTAACGGTGTCCAACACCCGTTTGGATCAGAGCAACCACATGACGGTATAGTGTGGCTATGGCACAAGTAACAAACGGTCCATTCTTTCCTTTTTATCAGCCTTCCAGGAGAAAAGGTGAGGATTGCTACAGCTTTTGTTAAAAACTATGGAATCTTATCGTGGCAAACAAAAAATAATAGTACTTTTTACTCATTGTGTCTATATCTTTCTACTTGCTCCATAACACCAGAAATACGAGATGTCATCTTGTGTTAAGATAGAAATAAATGCAACAATGTTATTATCAATAAAAAATAATTTTTAGTTTACACTAGTTTAAATCAAGTGCTGACTTCAATGTAAATAGAAAAAAGAAAAGAATTTCAAAGACAGTAATAATATAACATATATTAGTCACCATACTATAAAACATGTAGTGTCAATTTTTTGTGGTCGCCGCAAAGCGGTGAAAAACGAAAAAAGTAAAGAAGTTTAAAGACAGACAACAGTATAATATATATTAGCCACTATATTATAACATGTAGTGTCAATTTCTGGTGGTCGCCGCAAGCGGCAAAAATAGAAAAAAGAAAAGAATTTCAAAGACAGCAACAATATAATATATACTAGCCACCATACTATAACATGTAGTATCAATTTCTGGTGGTCGCCGCTTTTAGCGTCGAAAATATGAAAAATAAAATAAGTGCAAAGAAAACAACAATATAAAATATATGTCTACTGAATATAACATATAGTGGATCGGTGAAAATATAAAAACAAAGAAGTAAAAAGACAACAATAATATAACATATACTGATTATTAACTATATATAATATGTGGTGATTAACTTCTAGATGATACTTATCAACATCTAAATACCTATTACCTAAAACTACAGACGTCTGGTGCTTTTGCTTATCGAGCCATCAACGCAGCACTGGCTAGCAACATCTCATCAAAAGACTCAAGCTTTTACCTGTCACTACTTAGAAAAAAAGAAACCTTGGCCGAATGCAACGGAGCAAAGCTTACACCGTGTGCGCGGCCGTTAGTTGTAGCAGCAGTTGGCGTAAATCCCTGGACCAGATGTGCGGCTACCTACAGGGGCCGTATCTGCAAGCACGCGCACAAGCCGATTTCCGGTTTCTACCGTGAGAAGAAGAAAGATGCCAGTGCCATCGTCAAGCTCGAGCCGTCGCCCGAAAAGAGATCTACCAAGAACTCCAATAAGCGGCAGCACTGCGCCGTTATCATCCAGCAACAACAAGGAGCCGCAGGTGCGTATATACGTGCGTGCGAATTGGATTTAAGGGCGGGCGTGATCGTTATTATTTTGCTCTGCTTTTCATCCAACATCCATGGTATTGCAGATGTGGAAGACCGAGATGCGGAGGAGAAGGAGGTGGAGCTTCGACGGTTCGACATGGACATGACTTACGGCCCGTGCATCGGTGTCACTCGTCTCCGGCGGTGGGAGCGCGCCGCCACGATGGGCCTGAGCCCGCCGCTCCGCCTCCGAGACCTGATGATCCCGGAGCAACAGCATAACGTTGTCAATAATGGCATCATTATCTCCCTCGAGTGCCTCTGGGCAGGCAAGGTCTAAAGGCCAGCAAGAGTAATTCCTTCTATGTCATTGGTTTAAACTGTAATATTTAATTCACCACCTAAAAAATTTATACTCCTATATGCCACTGGTGCTAAATTTTAATCCCTCTCGTACCATTTTATGGACACATGTGTGGTTTGACCATAGGTTAATCTTCAAAATACCAATATTACCCATGTGGACTTCTCTCCCTCAACGAGGCAATAACCATGTCTTGCCTGCTGGCTGCAGCCCACACGCTACTGTTACCGAGCCGGACAATGTTCGGTAGTACGTCTTGCAACAGCATTCGACATGTTTCATAAGCGCCGATCGACCATTGCCATGGATGATGCTTGCAATGCTCCTCAAAGGACTTTACTGGCTCTTGAACTTGGACGCTGCTTTTTGCTGCAACACTCTGGCTGAAGCGAGAGCACAACGAGGTCGACACTGAGCACATTGGTTGCTTTAAGGTGACCGCAATGCCGTTGTTTTGTTGGGTAAGAATTTGTGCGAGCTTCACAACAAGGTGGAGATTGGGAGCAGGTTGAGAAAAAACGGATTGCCATGCCTTCGTGTACGCCCACATGACCACTACGCCAGCCAAGGATGAATCAACAATTTCCTTTCATTTGAATCACAGCTACTGTTGGGTATCCGTCCGCCCATATCTGAGTACATTGATTCCATTTTCCTTTAGGATTTGCTAGCCTATTTATTCTCTTATTCCCCCCTCTTTTTATGCGGGATGCATCAATTTCTTGTAGATTGGAGGCGGGCACCTAGTAGCATTGAAAGGAGGAAGAAGTAACAGATATGACGACCCGAGGGCTAAATCGACATTTCATATGTCAGTCATAAATAAAATTTAGAGAAGTGGCATTAAAGGATTTAAGTTTTAGGATCAATAACACACAAGAGATACAAGTTTTTTAGGTGGTGTATGAGGGATTTGAGTTTAAGCCAATGACAGAATGAATTTTCCCTTCCTTCAACTTCAACCATGTCTTTCTTAAAAAAATAAATTTAGAGTATATATAATCGTGGATAGAATGCCATGTAACCAGCCATGAGAGAGACTAAAAATTCTAGAGTGGGAACTATTAGTACGTACGGGATACCCATTTATTTTGTGACAAGTATACAGTGGAATGGAATGGACGTGCCGGTTGTACGGTTCCGCCGCTAGCTCTCTCCATACCCAGCGCCCAGCTGCACAGTTACCTTTTTCTAGATAATGGATCGAAATAAATTGTCCAGCCTTGATCTTCTAGAGGCTATATATATTGCGGCTTATTAAAAAAAAAAACAGTAGCAGCAGTAGCGCACAGCAGTCCTTCCGTCTTCTAGTAGCAGCAGTACGGGAACACGGACCCAAGTGGACAGTGGCGAACGCGTCGTCCTTCCTGGAAAGATAACGAAAGCGATTAGCGTTGGCCGTGCAAGGTTGATGGTAGAGCAGCAATGGGGACCCGACCGCCGGCTGCGGCTGACCCATGTCTCCATTCCTGCCGTCGCGCGCAACCGCCGTATTGCATCCATCGTGATGTCGATGGATCCAACGCAATCGCCATTTACTCTGATGTTGGTTACAGAATTTTATTTACGAGTCGACTACTCATGGATCGGACTAACAACATTTTACTTGAGGCCATATTGTTAGATACGTGCCTTGATCTCTGGTGAGTCGTACACATTGCATGTAACTTTGACTGTTCGTCCTTGCGCCGGAGTAACACTGAAAGCGATCCATCCATCCGTCGGCGTCGACCTCAGCCGCACTCGTACACGAAAATACGCATAGCTACAAGCTGACGATATATATTACCCGGCCAACGGCATCGCTATTAGCTAGGTTGGTGTGCTTTTGCCGGAATTTTTTAGAGAGAAGTTGCGGCTTTATACTCTTTATTACCAAGTCACATACGAAACTCTGCATGCAGTCGCTGCGTTGTCAACGTTTGGGTCCATCAAAGACGGGCGGTACTGAATATGAAGTGTAACTACTCTTTCCTCTTTTTATGTTTTAGATGAACCACACACGTTGCTTAATATATATATTTTTATGGTCTTATATTACAAATGCATAATTTCTAGAGGTGATCAATATAATTATATCTTGACCGCCCCTAGATCGAGATGGTATGATTTCCAATACCTAGAGAAGACGCGTTGGACTCGAACACATGGCGCTACATTTTTGTCAATAACATGCAAAGTTTTTCCTTATATATGCTCCCTACCCAAATGCTGTAAATTGAATCGACCCACTATGGGCCACCATTGCTTTTAATGGAAATTCAGGTGAGGATTCCTCACCCCCCCCCACTTGACCACCCCCGCGGCACAGTAAAATAAAAACAAATTACAATTCTTGTTTTAACTAACAACAACAATTTAAATTCAGAGGATTCGTAATGAAATATTTTGTCGTGTGGTACTCTCTTATTTTATGTAATGTTGATTACATTAGGTTCTTTTTTTTAGGGTAACTATAAATTGAGTTCTCAAGAGTGCAGAGGTAAGATAAGACATCAGAAGCCTCTAAAGGGTTCCTGCTATGTTACCTTTGTCATCATTCCTCTACAAATACAAGAAAAATATTAATTGCAAAAAATACAAGAAAAATCTAGAGTATTTTTCAATATTTTCTGAACTGGAGAGGCTCCTCACGTAATACTCATTGTTCAGGGTGTATCAAATCCATATCTCCATTGGACTGGTAAGCTATTGGTTATATAAGTGCAACCTATTATGCAGGGTCACTTGTTGCATTCTTTTCGTTATATACAACGACATAAATAATGTGTTGTCCATCCTCTTGAGAAAGGAATCTTAGGGTGTGTTCGTTTTCTAGGGTCTAAATTTTAGAGCTGTCACATCAAAAAGAATCTTACTATTTAGAAGTAGTAAATAAAGTTTAATTATAAAAAAAATTACAGGCCCCTAGACTAATTTACGAGACGAATCTAATGAGGTTAATTAAGTCGTGATTAGAAGATGGTTACTGTAGCATCACTTTAATAAAATCTAAATTAATTAAGCTCATTAGATTCATCTCGAAAATTAGCACCAATCTGTCAATAGAGTTTTGTCATTAAATTGATCGAAATATTCATAAATAATAAGATTCTTTTTGATATGACAGTGCTAAATTTTAGAGGGTAGGAAACGAACAGGGCCTTAGAGGTGTTGGTTTTTATTTAGTAGATGCTTAGGCCAAATAGACCTTTTTGAGGTTTAGGATGATATCACCTTTTTTTGTTGGTCAAAAGGTGTCACACAGAAAAGTGCGTGCTTCGGCTCATATCGATCGCTCCGTGAGAGGGGAACGCATATACATACTCATTAGTTGGTGGTTAAGGCACTTACAAACATGCACATTGTGAATTAGTTGATTTCTATAGAATAAAATATAAATATGCCTCTGTTGTGGTGCTCAATATATATAAGTATGATGTTGGTGGCAAGTAGTTAAACAATTAATTCGATCTTATATGTGGGGACTTAAGGTTGATGGATGACACTTGTATTGTCACGGAATAGTTCATTAATAGGGACTAGTCGTACTCGTATCGAGGGAGAGTACTGAAAGGATAGATGACACCTATTACATCGGTAAAAGGGAGTACACTTGCTCGAGTCTCATCGGTTGAACATCTACCCACTCAGCTTCCACTACAATATGACATCGGCTAAGTCCATATATATCCTTCAAACAAGTCACTTTGTTTGTTTCACCACTAAAAAAAAATCATGGCTCAGTTTACTCCCTTAAACAATTTAAGTTGGTACAATATACGTCATGCTAAAGTTTGTATTTTTTGTACTCCGTGTACAAGTTGAATTTGGCTATCATATTTTGCATGATTATAGTTAGCATAACAAATTATGCTTAAAAAATTATAACATATATGTTTGCTACTAGTTTTACAAATTAACTAACAGTGTATGCATACAAATAAAATTAAAATTGTGTGTTACCATTTTTTAACATAGGTTGTTGTGTAATTTATCATCTTATAACTTTATTTTCAAATTCAATTTTTATGAAAAACGGTAATCGTAATAAGGGGTACATTGAACTAATTTGATGTTTGGAGTAAATTGAGCTAAAATTTTGTTTAGATGATCAAACTAACAAAGTAAATTGTTTGGGGGAATGAAATATATTTTTCCTAACATTTTTCATTGATCTATATAATAAAACATTGTGTACATTTTCCATAAAAAATGTAGAGAAGAAAGGTCTGGTCCTGCCTAGCGGCAACGTTGTTTTTATCAACCCCGTCATGTGTCAAGCACAACGGTTACACTCTCCTTGATTACTCCTAACGAAGACAGGCAAGCAAATAATGAATAAAGTTTGTGTCAGTAGAATAAGTATATTAGGGCCGCAAGTTCTCTAGTTAAGTAAAAAGATCGGTGACACTACGTACATCAGTAAAGAACTCTTCATGAATCTCTAGGTTTTTCTTTTGGGTGATTAAATAAAGTCACAAAACTTTTACTTACGCGCCAAGTGGACTTAATTAATGCTTGCACTTTGATAGATCTTGTTAGCAAAGTAATAAGCTATATAGCTCTAGTTTGCAAAGTACCTTATTTGTGCTCCGCCACAATACATCAGTGTACAAGCTAGTTTGACAACAATTACTCTTGTCGCCGCGAGCAAGTACAAACTTTAGCACAACGACCTAAAAGGCACGTATACGGTATACCTGTCTTCTTTCTTTTTGTAGCCTTGTATATTTGTACCTAAAACTCATTAACCCATGTGAACCTTGGCCGGACTAGACTAGCTTCCGCCTTGTGTGATGAACCCTCTTTTGCAGTAATATAAAGGTGGGAATTTCTCTCCCTCTAATTGCTGTTTTTACTCATGTCGGCAAAGTAAATCTTGCCAACTATATATACTACCAACTGCCACATATCATATCCTCGACATGGAGATTGTACACGTCAACTCCATAATAGTCTATTGGGCGAAATTACAGCAGCAGGGCAGCAGTTCAATTCCAATAGAAATACCGAGGACCGAGCTTTGTACTACCTCTGTCTAAAAATGTAAATATTTGTTGATTTTTAGGTATAAATTTTGACCACTCGTCTTATTCAAAGAATTTATTAAAATATTATTTTTTAATAATTTATTTTATCATTGAATATATTTTAAGTATTAATTTTAACTTTTGTATTATGTAAATATTTTAAATAAGATAAATGATCAAACATAGGAGTTAAAAGTCGGAGGAAGTACCGTTTTAAAGGGAAACCAAACCCAAATGTGAAACTTTTGTGTAACTGCGAGGTTTTTAATGCAACTGTGTCATCATCTATAAATGTGAAGTCCTTACCTAATAATCGGAAATCGTCGCCCTCAAGGGGAGCCCGTCGTCCTTTCCAGCAAAAGCCGCTAGTAGTAGTGAACAGCAGGTCAAATCACAATCAGGGTGCCATGGATGAGCTCGCCGCCTCCCATGCTTCGTTCTGCTCCCCTACCTCTCCACCATCCTTCTTCTCCGCCGCAAGCCACCACCAGGTCCTCGAGTTCATGTCCTGCGGTGTCCCCGAGCAATGGCTCATGGGCGACGACATGTCTCTCCACGACGGCGCCGAGTGGACGGCCCCCGGAGCCCCGAACTCGGCCGGCTCCGACGACCTCTCCGGGAACCCGCCGGCGCTGTTGGAGCGCTCGGCGAAGCGGCGAGGCAGGAAGCCCGGGCCCCGCTCCGACGGTCCCACCATCAGCCACGTGGAGGCGGAGCGGCAGCGGCGTGAGAAGCTGAACCGCCGGTTCTGCGACCTCCGCGCCGCCGTGCCCACCGTGTCAAGGATGGACAAAGCGTCGCTCCTCGCCGACGCCGCCGCCTACATCGCCGAGCTGCGCGGCCGCGTGGAGCAGCTCGAGGCCGAGGCCAAGCAGGCCGCGGCGGCGCGGAAGGCCGGCGGCGCTCAGCTGGGCGGCGGCGCATGCCCGGCGACGGGGCTGGAGGGGAGAAGCTGGAGGTGCGCTTGGTCGGACGCGAGCAGGCGGCGGTGCGGCTGACCACGACGGCGTCGCGCCACGCGCCGGCGAGACTCATGGGCGCGCTCCGGGCGCTGGACCTGCCCGTGCAGCACGCCTGCGTCAGCCGCGTCGGCGGCGACGCCATCGTGCAGGACACCGTCGTCGACGTGCCGGCCGCGCTGCAGGACGATGGCTGCCTCCGCGCGGCGCTGCTCCACGTGCTGCAGCAGGACGAGCATTAACTCCATTACCAACAAGCAGACTGATGTAACGTAACTTGCAACAAGAATGCACAAGAGTGTCACATAAAATCGATTGGCAGTGTGATCAAACTAGTAGCGTGTTGCTGATGATGATTGCAGTTTGCAGAAGAGGGTTGTTAATTATGCTCACTTGTGCTTGACCGTATATCGTTTTGCACTAACCAGATGGATATCAGTTATCACGAATAAAAACAGAGGACATGGACTTGTGCCTAGCTGGTGTCTCCGTGCATTTCTTCGACCCCAGCTTCCAAAGCTTCTTTTGATCCAATCCAATGAAGCAGACCAGAACAAACTCCCCTCCTCGTCCCACTGGACCCTAAAACTTTTCATTTGTTATGGATATTTAGTCAATAATTGTTAAGCTAGCGCCCAAATATTTCTTCCGCCCCCGGCACCAAAGCCTTTGTTGCATCATAGGATTAGAATCAGGGCTGGTCCTGACACTTTCAGGACCCAGGGCAAACCTAAAAACCGAGGGCCCCTCTATATAAAAAATAAGCTTAGGACAACAACGGTTCAGGGGATCAGGGTCTTAGGGGCACCAGAATAACGTACCAGAGCATGGATGGATGGATATTTGGATCGTTGCCTGGTAGGATCGTTGTGGCTGCCTTTATTAGTTGCATTGCTAACAGCAGACGATCGCCATCGCTACTCATTGCAAATCAGGGTAGCTTCTAATTGGTGATTGTCACAGTATCGTTGTTTCGGGCTGATGTCATTTTGACTTCCAGTTGGATTTGGATCGTGTGGAGGCCGCAGGCCCATTATGGAACAAAGGAAAAGGCAATTGGACCGTGTGAACTTGTTTGTTAGAATTGGACGGATGGACCTTAAACACTCTTATATACTTACATGGGTATAAGTGTAAGTGCTAAGCGAAGGGGCCCCTTAGATTTATAGGTTGTGGGGGACCGATCGGGGCACTCTAAATTGATTCAATCAATTGAGAGGTGTTCCTGTAGCTGTAATTAGGAACCCATCAAAACTATCCGATTGAGAATTAATGACCTATATGGAATGGTACCATGAAAGAAATAAATAGTACACAATATTGCTATAGTAGATAGTGATTTACTATTTTGGACGTTGTTGCTACAATGCTATTATATGGGACATTGTAGCTCACCTCACAAAATATTATAGCGATGAGAACCCGGATGCGTGGGGGACCATGCCCCCCCCCCCAACAAAAAAAGGGCCGATCAGAATCCAATGGAAATCTATCTGTGTGCATCCTATGGATAGAGTACATGCGACTTGAATAGACTCATCCTACCACCACCACTAGGTAGCCACTGTTTCCCGGGTTGGCCACAACATGGGAACTATGATCACTGTTATTGTTGACAGAAAATTATCTCTTCATCGTTACATACACACATGACCTAAGAGATCTCTTTAGCTCTAATGCATGACTAAATTGGAACACGGTGAATTTCCAAGATATGCTAGTTAATTTTCTCTACAAAACAACAAAGACAAGTAGATGTGTAAAATTGCTGGGTCACTAGCCCGGATAAGTCGATATGTATGACCGACGAGAGAATGAAGAGTAAGTACATAATAGGCTATCGGTTTAAAGCAGATCGACTTGAGAGTTCAGGTAGTGCGCGAGGCATATGAATAGTGCTAAATCAGCCATTATAAGAGAAAGCAGTAACAAAGCAGGTTGAATGATTTAACATACTAAAAGCTAATCATGATCAAATATTGTTTTTAGGTTTATTATTCTTAATCACATGATGAGATAGATAACATGTTCACTTGTTGCGGCAGCAAAAGACAGTGATATACCGGTCAGCCTATGTATCTGTGGTGAGCTAAAATGTAATGCTAGATAAACTAGCTGTTTACAGCCCAACAAACCGTAAGAAGTTTTTTAGTCAATAATAATAATAATAATAATAATAATAATAATAATAATAATAATAATAATAATAATTATTATTATTATTATTATTATTTCTCAGCAAGCAGTTGTAGGTAGTTTAAGTAATTACACTAAGAATTAATTAATTTTCATTTATGTATAAGAATTTTAGTTTTTAGATCATCCCATCTCCGTGAGACCCAAAGGCCAAAAGGTTATAAATACTAAACAAAAAGCACAAAATTTCAATGCAGGTGAAAAACAATTATTGTAAATATATTATTCCAGTTAACTTCTAAAATTAACTGTGCACCGTTAGCTATTAATTCTTAAAATTAATCTACACCATTAGATCCAATTAATAATTGTTAGTTATAAAAGAATAGTGATCATTATTTTGGACGTGAAAACTTCTCCAAGCTCTTGCTTGTTTTGCCTCGCTGGCCTAGCTAGAAAAAACCCAAAACTGAAATCCAGTCTAGCAAGTTAGCTCAAGTCTAGCTAACTTGCTACTACTTCATTTAATTTCTCCTCTATAATGCTCCGTCACAATAAAGTGCAACGATGCTGTGAATTGGAGACGGTTTTTCGGTCGATAAAGCTTCTGGTTCAGTTATCTGGTTGTCATTGTCCTCCCTTGCGCTGTCACAGTGAAGAGCATGGGAGGATATTGCACAGCCATCAACGTCCGTCCGGCGCTTTGCACGATGCAGTCCGATAGTGCAAGGATTGCGCGCGCGCCGGAGACAGCGGCGTTCCACCAACGGCAAGTAAACGTGAACGGATCCGGCTGACTGCAAGTCAAAACAGCTCAAGTACGTACGATCACATGGAGAAGGATGTGTAGGTAATTAAACTAGTGGTAATTCTGAATCGGGAAAACATCAGCTGCCACGTGTCGACTGGCAAGAGCATGGCCGCATAAAGTTTCTTTTGGCAACGTGGTACGTACGATCCCGTGATCGCCACGTACGTACGAACCGTGGGCATAGCGGTCACCTCAAATTCGCCGACATGAGGGTCTTGTGAATTTGCTATAGTGCAGACAGTCGTTACATGTGTATATGACCGACAATCAGGCTCACATGATGTTATCTGTGGCCACTGGCCCACTCTGAGTGGCATTGCCCACTGTGCCAATTGCTGCTGCCTTCGCGTGGTGTAGGTCAAGAATTTTCTCTCAAAGACGTAGCTTTATACTCTGCTTCATTCATATGATTCAAACGCAATCCTATGTAGACTTAATATTAATTCTAACAATGCTGTGTATATGAACGGTCACACAGAATTTATAGATACTCTGATCCTGTACATTATGTATCAGTGGAGAGTTCAGCTTACGGTTTTTTTAAAGAAACTAAATAAATTATGGTGAATTTAAAATTCATAAAGTCTAACTAGTGTATCTGTCGTCCCATAGCATGACAGACATGGATTTTTATGGTAATCCGTACGGTACTAATCCAAGAAAAGTCGTGAAAATAACAAGATCATCCTACACATAAAAAGGTCCTGGCTTTGTTGCTGCGCGTACTCCAGCGAGTGTGTAGATAAGGAACACGGATCATGCAGAAGGTATGATGATGCATGTTGCTAAACATGTTCATGGTCGTTAGGTAAAAAACACATTGTACGCCCAGTAAGTCTGTTTAATGCACACGCATTTGCTGAGATTTCCATTCATCCGCTTACCAATTTGACTACTTCCTTTGTTCTTAAATTGTTGACGTCGTCATTGCTTTTTTCGTTTTTTGACTATTTATCTTATTCAAAATATTTTTTCAAATGTGCAAAATTATAAGTTGTATTTCAACTTCCTTTGGTGATAAAACAAATCATAATAAAATATTTGATAATTCTTAAACATTTTTGAATAAGACTTAAACGTAACTTAAAAAGTCAACAACGTCAATAATTTAAGAACGGGGAGTACGTTCGGCACCATTGCCTTTGCCTCTTTTTTTTCTTTCTCTCTTTATTTTGAGGTTAACTATTAGGTTGATACTTTTACTATAATTATTGTTGGAGATATCATTTTGAGAACATGGTGCTGATTGCCCACACTATGATGTGGCTAATCATCAGCCATTGATCATGCACAGACCGCTATGACTGAGCCACGTCACGTATAACGGGTCATGACATGGTTTAATCTCAACCCATCAATCATGATCTAATGGCTAGGAAATCAGGTGACCACCTACCACGTGTGATATCATTGACTAATATAATTTTACATTATCATGCTAATTTACTACTACCTCCGTCCAGTAAATATAAGCATTTGTTGACTTTTATATGTTATGTTTGACCACTCGTCTTATTCAAAATATTTGTTAAAATTTTGTTTATTTTGCTAAAATTTATTTTATTCCTAGATATATTTGAACTACATTTTCTTTATTTTTACATTTATATAAATATTTTGAATAAGACGAATGGTCAAACAAGAAGTTAGAAAGTCAACAAATCCTTATAATCTTGAACGGAGGGAGTATCACACTATCTCAATATGATTATTTGTTTAGTGATACTATTGGGACTTGTATAAATATATATAGGTATTTTGACTGTTTTGTCTCACAATGGAAATGATATGAAAAATTTAAACATAATAATAGGTACACAATGTAACATTTTAATGCAGTACATCCATCACCATATAAAACAAAGGAGTACTGTACAGGAAGCTGAAAATAAAGAAAAGAAGAAAGTAAGAAAAAAAGGGTTACATAATGGAGTCCAGCTATTATTTTATCTTTTGGAAACATTTCTTTTTTGCCCTGTGAAGAAGCGAGGAGAATTTGCCTTGCACTTCAGTAGGTAGTGATAATTTCAATTGAGGAAGACATTCAGTTTTCTTCTAAAGATAGAGAAAGCTTCTGTAGGTAGCAATTTTGCTAAGTAAGTGACTCCTATAATCCTATTGATTCCCAGCACACCTTTTTCTTTGGTAGGATGCATAGCTCAGAGACATATGAATCCAGATTCTATTTTTTTTCTTGTACAACTAATCGGAAGAAACAAAACTTCTAGTATATGCTTTGGCTAGCACGAGTAGGCGGACCACAACCAGATGACGGCAGGGTGAATTGGCAATTTGGCATATGCCCCATCAGTTGCTTATTATAGGCACTTTTTTATTGACAGTTGTGAGCACCAAATGTAAGATGAAATGTTAGACCAAATGTCAGTAGCACCAAAGATCAATTTGGTTGCCATCAGTTCCTGTACTTTCCGAAATTAATCATATGCTCTTTCAGATAATGTAAAGCAAAGAGATTTTCAAAATATCAGTCTGAAAAGAATTGTGCCATCTAATATTTTTGATCATTTGCAAAGGAATACAATTCTGGTTAATTGACAGATAAAATTTTACCATTCCACAAGTCACTCTTGAGTTGGATTATATTTTTCCATTGTTCTACGGCAACATGATATTGTATAACACGTTGAAGTTTTAGAATAATACAACAGTGTGATACATAACATGTGTGCACATTGTATTTTCCCCACAACTGGCCAAGTGGTCAAGATCTCGTTGAGACCTGTCTCTCTGTTAATTGCAAAGATATGTTTAACCATCTAGAATAGATGTGTCGTTGTAGCTCACAAAAGATGGGATCAATTAGTTAGCTTCTTAAATCTCTATAAAGCTACGTCTTATAGTACGAGTAGTACCTTATTAAGTATGGAAATGACGTCGCTTTACATCCTTTGCAAATTACAAGCCAGCGCATTTTTAGTGTATATCCGTCACTTCAATATAGATCAAGAATACTATGGGGATAAATAGTAAAACCATTTTCGTGCTGTATAGAACTGCAATATTCTCGATCGACTCTTTTTTGCGATAATATATAACTTCACTACTTCTAGTTTGTATATTTTAGAAGCATTACATTTTATGTTAATAATTATGGAGGAGTTTTCTGGTCCAAAATAATGACCATTATTTTTCCACAACTAAAGGTCATTAGTTGGATTCAACGGAGTATATTTAATTTCAAAGCTTAACAACTAATGGTCATTATTAAGGGTAATATTGTCAAAATAATGTGTTTATAATACAAAAAATCATCATAACTAATAAGTTAGTCAATTTTATACGAATTTATTATAAAAATATTTATTATAAATCTAATTAAACATTATTATAATTATTATAGTCAGTTTTTAGTGTATTTAACACAAATTTGTATGAATACAAATATTATTTTTAGTGCAATTACTAAACTACCCTTCAACTAATAGTCATTAGTTGAGGAAAAATAATGGTCATTATTTTGAAGCAGAAAACTCTTATAATTACAAAGTCTTTTGAGGTCGAATAAATTAACAGTTGATGCTAAATGAGTATACACTGTATATATATGAAGAGGCTTTTGCCTTTTGATGTCTAATTGGGCCGAAGTTGTAGTAAAACCTATTGTAAGGTTTTTAGTGCAAATATTAAACGTTTGTGCTATATAAATGGGTAGTCACCTTTTGTCACTCACTCCTAGTACTGCAAGAAGGACCTCGGTGAAACCGTGTAGTATCATCATGGATGAGCTTGTATCCCACGCTTCCTTCTGTTCCCCTCCCTCCTCTCCTTCCTTCGTCTTCTCCAGCTCAGGCTGCCCCTCGGTCCTTGAGCTCATGTCCTGCGGCGTTCCCGAGCAATGGCTCGTAGGCGGCGACGTGGTGGACGAGGAGGATGACGATATCAAGCCTCTCTGCAGGCAGGTCGACACCGAGTGGGCTGCTGTCTTGGGCGCGTCAGCCACAGACTCCGATCAACCGCCGGTGGCGCCCACCGTTCCGGAGCGGGTGGGGAGGAAGCGGGGCCGGAAGCCCGGCGCCCGACCCGGCCCCACAATTACCCACGTGGAGGCGGAGCGGCAGCGGCGTGAGAAG
Organism: Chloris gayana; assembly: GCA_031894775.1. Taxonomy (NCBI): domain Eukaryota; kingdom Viridiplantae; phylum Streptophyta; class Magnoliopsida; order Poales; family Poaceae; genus Chloris; species Chloris gayana. The sequence goes on from JAUNZO010001350.1 coordinate 36,336, forward strand.
CTGAACCGCCGGTTCTGCGACCTCCGCGCCGCCGTGCCCACCGTGTCAAGGATGGACAAGGCGTCGCTCCTCGCCGACGCCGCCGCCTACATCGCCGAGCTGCGCGGCCGCGTGGAGAAGCTCGAGGCCGAGGCCAAGCAGGTGGCGTCGTCGAAGAATGGCGGGCCCGGGCCCGGTGGGCTTCTTTTTCAGGACAATAAGCTGGAGGTGCGGATGGTCGGGCGGGAGGCGGCGGCGCTGCGCCTGACGACCACGGCGGCGCGACACGCGCCGGCACGCCTCATGGGCGCGCTCCGGTCGCTGGACCTGGTGGTGCAGCACGCGTGCATCACCCGCGTCGGCGTCGGCGGCGACGCCATCGTGCAGGACGCCGTCGTGGCCGTGCCCGCCGCGCTGCAGGACGGGGGCTGCCTCCGAGCGGCGCTGCTCCACGTGCTGGAGCAGGACGACGGCTAAGCCACACAAGCCACCTCCACATCATCATCGTCTCATCTATGGAGCAGTACGTTCTAGTGTTGAAGCATCATGGCTTCATGCATCAGCAGCTAACATATACTAGTATATCGAATAAGGCATTTACTATATCTACCGATCGATGTAGTACAGAGCACGTACGTGCATATACTACAGTAAACCTTTATCAGCTTCCTGATGGATGATACAGCATCTTTCCTCAGTTGATGATTTCCTCGTCGCCTTTATACTATATATATCCTGGTGATCTGTCACTCTCACTCGTGCTGCACGCAGCAGCCTATTACCCTACATATGCATGTTGTGGACTCAATTTGCCTCTAGTAGGGACATAAATGTTCACATACAAGCACATATATAACTCCCCTCACTCCTATATGAATGCCATTACCACAAAAAGATCCAAATATTGGTGGCCAGGTACTATTCCACCATGGGCAACATAACAAATTAAGCTATGCTAATTAAATTGCTGTGGACATTTATTTGTTAGGTAGTTAGGTAATATATGCATAGCTTTTCTAATCTGGCTGTTCACTTTAATTTGGCTTTTGTAATATGTGTATAGCTTCTCTGCCACAACGAAGAAAAAAAAACTTTGGGTACATTTTTCAGCTTTCATTTCTTTTCTTTCCCTTGTCAGCGTTTCAAAAGCTGACATGGGTGTTAGAAATCAACTTGCAAAACAAGTATAATGTTGAGTTAGAAATCACAACCACGAGAGACACGGATACACATAACTGATCTGCTATTCACAAAAATACTAGGGATTTACAATGAGTGATCAACTCAACCCAAGCAAATTACAGGAGGAATAAAGATGCAGAATGACTCTGCTAATTGTGTTCGTTTTATCACACGTCGTTCAACTGGTTTATATAGGCTAAAGCATATAGGCATGTAGGCATGCCCAAATAATGATTATCTGAACAAAACAGATGCGCATGCAACCCTTAAACATGTGTAAGCATGCTACCACAAAAATGCCTCGCCAATTTAGGATAAGCTAAAGTTAGATGTCCACCGGTTGGTGCATGTAGAAACTTTTAGGAATTTAGAGCAGATTCCAACAAAGGGAGTAGTTTTTTTTTGCCCTACTTTTTTTAACTTTTGGTATTTTACAGCTGATTAGAAGTCATCAAAAGTTGAAAAAAATAGTTGTCACTTTATAATAATGTAATCTCATTGATATTCATAATAGGTGTAGGTCACTAACCTCGATTGTCTGCCTTTACAAAATATATTATTCAATATTTATATATATTTTTATTAGAATTATTCCGTGTGATGTAATTGGATTATTTGATAGAGTAATGAAAGATTTTATTTTTTTAAGAAAAGGATAATTGTGTTGCTAGAAATATATTTCGGTTACTAAAATTGAGTAATTAGGTTAACCGAAATTATTAGGGTTTTTAATATTGTAAACCCGAATTAACCAAAATAACCGAACTTCTTTTATGTCATACTTTAGAAACTATTTGTTTATTTTGCTACGTGCGTAATTGCCAATTATCTAGAAGAAGGATTGGTCAACAAAGATTTCATAACCACTCTCACATATATTAGTATTTATGACTTATTTGATTTGTTACTATCATATTTGTATTTTTTCTAATTAATATCTTAAAAGTTTTATATGAAATAGTGTTATTTTTCAAATTTAGGTTAAAACCGAAAACCGAACCGAAATATTTTGGTTAATTAGGTTCGGTTTTGAATTTTCTATAAAGAAATTCGGTTTTCAATTTTGTTAAAACCGAATTTTCATGAGACCGAAATAACCGAACCGTAATAACCGCATAAACCGAACGTCCAACCCTACATAAATGAACACAATCGAACTCCCTACCGATCAGTTCTGTCTTTCCCACTCTTTTCCCCAATGCCAATGCAATTATCAAAGGAAGGCACCCACTATATAGCACCTTCATGCAAAAGAAAGGAACAACTATTAGATTGTTGCTTTTTTTTAGCAAACTAATAGATTGTTGTTGTTAGGACATGCACTACCCGGCCGTTAGGGCATGAAAGGCCATTTGCGAACGACCCATAAACAGCAGGCCTACACCCTTTCGTTTCCATATATCTCTATCAAAATATGTCCTCGGCCACAAGCCCACAACTTACGGAAAAGAACGTTGCGACAACGTTGATGATGCCACCATATGCTTGGAGCTGCAGAAAATGAGGGGTAGGGGATTTGGCCAAGAGTTTATTTAGGGCGGCCTCCCTACCATGCCTCCTATTTAGAAATACTCCTTGTCTCCTACTCCCTCCATCCCTTTACAAGTGACATTTTGGGATTCAAAAGCCAAAATAAAAGAGGAAGCAAAAGACATGGACACCCTTATTAATTGCAGGTTCTCAATGTGGGAATTACAAGCACTTGCACAAGCAGCCAAAAATATCTCCAAACTGAAAAGTGCTTTTCACAACCAAATGATCCCGCCAAGGCGCCAACTAAAATTTACCGAGTGAAAAAAGGGGCGCCTAGACCATACAAATTTGAATCAAAACCACTAAAATATGCTGCCTATATAAAGTCACCCTTGCCATAACCACTCACACTTTTCTTCATCCACAACCATTTACACTTTTCTTCATCTAGTGGTCCTCCTTTTCTCTAAGCATCCATGCCACTACCGGATTTGAATTCATTGCCGCTTGAAGGAGAAGCAGAGAGTGATGAAGAAGCAGCTCGACAACATGATGATGAAGGAGAAGCTGAAGCTCCGATTGATGCTCGTTGGCCACCCGTAGGGAGCTCGGAATCTGCAGCGCCTTCATGTCCATACCGTGCCTCTTCCTTTTGATCCGAACATTGAGCAACCAAGTCAGGATGATGCACTAAATCAGCTAGCTGCACTTTATAATTCAGATTCAGGTAACACTAGTTGTACTTCCAATTGTTCATTATTGACTTTGTAGTTGTCATAAAATTAGCATTTTGACTTTGGGTTTTTGTTCTAACAAGTATATACTTGTACTAAGTGATTCCACATGACCATGAATTAATAAAAATAAATATCCAATGCTTAGTGAAACATGTACATATGCAGGAAATCTTATAGTTGTAACATGTCAAACAAATTCATTCAAGGGTACTTATCTCGTTCTTTCGGATGATGAGATTGGCTTGGACACCGAGCTGCCGATAGATTGGAATGGCATGGTGCAACAAATGGAAGATTACAGTGTATATGCTGATGGCTTTGATGTTGACTTCAATGAAGAGTTGTCGGACTCAGATGATGATGGTGGTGCAAACGAAGATCAGAATGGCAATCAGGCAACATCATGCAAAAATTAAACAAATAGGCAAAGGCAAGACATATATGAACAATTGCTTTCAAGAAGTAATCGTGGAAAATTAAAAAGGACTAGCACAAGGGAGGTAGAAGACCAGTCTCCATTCAGCCAACGAACAATTCAACGTATATGAAAAGAGGCAAAGAAATGTCGTGCACGTGGTGAACCAGTTGATGTTTCATCTAAGAAGCCCAAAAATTCTGGCCGAAAAAAGATGCAAATTGACCTATCGAGGGTTGCTAATCTTTCTTTGCACAAGAGGAGCACCATAAGAAAATTAGCAAAAGCACTACAAGAGGAACTACAAGTACCTATTTCCAAAACTTTATTGCATAGGTGGTTCAAACAAGGGCTTCTTAGACACCATTCCAATTCTCTTAAACCCTTTCTAAAGGATGCAAACAAGAAGAAAGGCCGAGATGGTGCCTATCTATGTTGGACCCAAGTACCTTGCCAAATGAACCCAGGTTTTGAGAAATGGAAATATTATTCAGATAGATGAGAAGTGGTTCGAGTGCCACAAAGAATAATAAAAACTTTTACATGTACCTGGTGAGGGGGATCCACATAGGACAAGTGCAAAATAAAAATTCAATCGACAAGGTCATGGTTCTATGTGCAATTGCTTTGCCTAAGCATGATGATGCAGGTAATGAAACTTTCAATGGGAAGCTAGGTGTATGGGCTGCTATCGTAAAGGTATCACATTCTTATGTTGATAATGTCAACTTTTAAAGTGAAAAACTGTTACAAATGTTAATTGTTTCATGTATATGTAGGAACCAACAAAAAGAAACTGTCACAATAGGCAAAGGGGTACACTTGTAACAAAGAGTATTTATGTTGTTGGAGATACTATGCAGTTGTCGGCGTAGGGGGATTGGGGGTCCCCCTAACCGCGAGTGGGCCGCTTTCGGCCTTAAAAGGAAGACCACGAAGAACGAAGCCCGCAGGCCCACGAGGCCCAGGAAGCCGGGGAGCGGAAGCGCGGGGGAGGAAGCTTCCCGGTAGCTTCCTCCGCGCCCCAACCACCCGCAGTTAATGCTGCACTTGAGTGCCTGCGGCGGCGGTAGAGCGCCCGACAAGACGTGCGCGCGCCTTCCCCGTGCGCCGCGTCTCGGGAAGACGCGCGGCTACGGGGCCGGGAGCACCCGGAACCAATCGTAGCGAAGATGCTTGAAGCCTAAATCCAGCAAAGGAGATTTTGGCGGATTCTCGTCAGGATTTGGTCGCGCCTTCCCAAGGAAGGTCCGGACCCCCACCGGGCGTCCGGGTATCCCTCCGGTACTTATACGAGTGATTCTCTCCTTACCCTATAAAAGGAGGGGGTACCCCCATGTAAGAGACAAGACAAGATCTAACACACACACAAGCGGGACGTAGGGTATTACACATCCATTGCGGCCCGAACCTCGGATAAACCCTTGTGTTCTTGCTCGTTTGAATCATCTCGCGCTAGCACGAGTAAATCCGTCCTTCCCCGATCCTATCCGAAGGGAGCCTTGACGGGCCCCCATTTGGAGGTGTGCTCACACACCGACATTTGGCGCGCCAGGAAGGGGAGAGGTCGTAGATTTCGCCGTGCACCGAAGACCTACCGCACGGTCATGGAGAGATCCTCGAGACGCCGCGAACGGCGGACGGCGTCTCCGATCGAAGCGTCCACGGGGCGTCGACACCGCAACCGTCGCCGCGCGGGCGTTCCGGCCCCGGCGACCGTGCCGGCACTCGCGGCAGCTGGACATGCGACGGGGAACCAGCCCGCCGCCGACCGCGGCGCCGGGCCGCCACGCCGCCGCGTCCGAGCGCGCCACCGCTCGTCGCCTCTTCCAGGAGGAAGAAGGGGACGACCCCTTAACCGCCGTGAAGACCATGCTCAACAACCCACCGGCGGGCCGGCGGGGAAGAGCAAGCGAAGGAGTGGCTCACCGGTGTAGGCCGGCTCCTCGACACGGCGCGAGCTAGGCGCCGGGCGGGCCCATCCCGCCAACCGCCGCCACCGCCGCCGGTCGACGGCAACCGCCACGCCAACCGGCCACGGGACACGCGCCGCCGGCGGCTTCGCTCACCATCCACTCACCGCAAGGATGGGGCCGCCGTGACCTGCGCAACGACCTCAACAAACGTCGCCGCGAGGGAGAAGACGCTCGGGTCGGCATCGAGCGCTCGCGCGAGCGTGAGCGCGAGCGCGAGCGTTCATCCGCCCGCGACGACGACAACGACGGAGGCGGAGACGTCTCCCGAGCGCCACCCCAAGCGCAAGAGGGGGAGCTCGACCCTTCCTTCCTCGGGGCCGTGCCGCCCTCTCGACGCGCCTACGCGGGGTCACGTGGCCCAACAAGTTCCGCCCGGACCTTCCCGAGAGGTACGATGGCACCGCCCTCCCGACGAGTTCCTGCAGATATACTCCACCGCCGTCAAGGCGGCCGGCGGTACCGAAGACATCATGGCCAACTACTTCCATCCGGCCCTCAAGGACTCGGCCCGGTCATGGTTCATGAACCCGGCGCCGGAGTCCATTAGCTCGTGGCGCGGCTTGTGCCGGGAGTTCATGGCCAACTTCCAGGGGACGTCGAAGCGCCCGGGAGCGGATCGACCCGGACCGCATTGTCCGTAAGCCGGGCGAGACGCCGCGGGCCTTCATGCAGCGCTTCGACCAAGTCCGCAACACCATCCCGCGCGTTGACCCCGCCCGGGTGGTCTCCGCCTTCTGCCATGGCGTCCGAGACAAGGACATCCCGGGCGAGCCGGGCGTGCACCGGCCGGAGACGGTCACCGACCTCTTCCAGCCGGCCGATAGGTGCGCCCGCTGCCAGGAAGCCCGTGCGTGGCATGACCCTCCGACTCGGACCGACCCGGTGCCGCCTCTCCCAAGCCCGAAGGCGCCCTCTCCAAGAAGCGGAAGAAGAACCTTGCGCTCAAGCGTAGGGCGGAAGAGGTGGCCGCGGCCGGAGGCCCGTCCCCGGGGGCGCGGCGACCACCTCCCGCGGGTACCGGCAAGTCGCCGCCTAAATCCCCGGTACATTCGCGTGCTACTTCCACCGCACCAACGACCACGACCAGTCGGAGTGCCGCTACATCCAGGCGAGCATCAAGCGGCGCGACGAGCGGCGGCGGCCGAGAAGGCCGAGAAGGAGAAGGAAAGGGAGAAAGAAGAAGTCGAGGCGTACGAGAGCGCGGACGACTCCATTGCCGTAATCAGCGGGGGCTCCTCGAGCTTCACGTCCAAGGGCGAGGCCAAGCGCTTCCGCCGCGAGGTCCTCGCGATCACCGAGGGCAAGGCCACGGCTCCCCGCTCGAGGTGGGCGGACGTCCCCATCACCTTCGACAAGAGCGTCATGGTGGGCCCCGACAATACCAAGGGGAAGATCCCTCCGGTCGTGTCGCCCACCATCCGCAACAAGAAGGTGGGGCGCACCCTCATCGATGGAGGCGCGAGCCTCAACCTCATCACCCCGAAGGTCTACGACTCTCCGCAGTGGGCGCGCGCCGACCCGCAGCCCTCCCGCCCTTTCTCCGGCGTGCTTCCGGGTAGCTCCCGCCCCTTGGGCAGGATCGAGCTCCCGGTCACCTTCGGCACCCGGAGCAACTTCCGGACGGAGAAGCTCCTCTTCGACGTGGCCGACATTGGCCTCCCCTACAATGCCATCATTGGGAGACCCGGCATAAACCAGTTCATGGCCATACCGCACCACGCGTACCTTACGCCGAAGATGCCGGGTCCCAAGGGTGTCATCGTGGAGAGAGCGGACGCCGTCAAGGCGGTGGCCTCGCCTCGAGGACATCTTGGCGGCCAAGATGGCAGCCGACGAGAGCTCCCACGGGAAGAGGGCACATAGTGCCCTAGAGAAGCCCACCGCACCATCCGACTCCAAGCGGGCGAAGCTTTCGGCACCCGAGGAAGTGTCTACCAAGAAGATCTCACTCGGGGGCTCGGAGGACGAGACCACCACCATCGGTGGCGACCTCGACCCAAAATAGGAACTCGCGCTCATCACCTTCCTCCAAGCAAACAGCGACATCTTTGCCTCGGCATCCTTCGGACTGCCGGGCATACCCGGGAGGGTGATTGAGCACCAACTCAAGGTTGACCCCGCCGCGAGACTCGTGAAGTAGCGGGCGAGGCGCCAAGCCCCCGAGCGCGAAGACTTCATCCGGCCGAAGTCAAGAGGCTTCCGGAGGCCAAGTTCATCGGGAAGTCACGCACCCGACGTGGCTCGCCAACCCGGTGGTCGTGCCCAAGAACAACGGTAAGATGCGGATGTGCGTGGACTACACCGACCTGAACAAGGCGTGCCCGAAGGACCCGTTCCCGTTGCCCCGGATAGATTCCGTAGTGGACTCCACCGCAGGCTGCGACCGCTTTGCATGTTGGATGCGTACTCCGGTACCACCAAATCTGTATGGCTAAGGAGGACGAGGAGAAGACTGCTTTCATGACTCCCGCAGGGAGCTTTTGCTACGTGAGCATGCCTTTCGGTCTCAAAACGCAGGCCCCACGTTCCAACGAGCCATGCACCTAACTCCGGACTCGCAAATCGGGAGGAACGTGGAGGCGTATGTGGATGACCTGGTCATTAAGAGCCGCAAGGCACCGTCTCTCCTGTTCGACTTAGAGGAGACCTTCTCCAATCTACGCCGCAACCGGGTGAAGCTCAACCCGGAGAAGTGCGTCTTCGGCGTACCAGCAGGGAAGCTACTCGGCTTCCTGGTCTCGCACCGCGGGATCGAAGCAAACCCCGAGAAGATCCGGGCCATCGAAGAAATCCGCCCCCAAGACGACTCAAGGATGTGCAACGCCTAGCCGGAGCATGGCAACCCTTGGCCGGTTCATCTCGCGCCTAGGTGAACGCGCTCTCCCGCTGTTCAAGCCGATGAAGAGGACGGACAAATTCGAGTGGACCCGGAAGCCGATGAAGCCTTACAAGACCTCAAGCGCTACCTGTCCTCCGCGCCTGTTCTAGTCGCCCGGAACCAGGTGAACCATCGCTCCTCGTATATAGCGGCTAACCCGCAAGTGGTCGGTGTGGCTCGGTGGTCGAGCGGCCGGAGCGGCGCCTCGCGGTTCTCGGCGAACCAACAAACGCGGGTGCCTCGACGGCTCGAAAGCGGCAGCCCAAACAGACCGGGGCTCCGGCTGCGACCGGTTCGCGAGCCTTGGAGCACCCGGGGCTGCAGACGCTCCTGCTCACGGCATGGCCTGCGATGCGGCCGCTCCAGCCTGCCGGGTGGGGCACCCGGGCGGTCCCCAGCGCTACGACTCCTGCAGACGGTGTGGCTCCCGGCTTCACCCGGGGCTCCGGCTCCGACCTCGTCGCGGTGTTTGGGCGAAGCGGGGACCACAACCGGAGAAGCAAGGATGGGCGCGTTGATCCCACCCCACCCGAGGGCTCCGGCTCCGACCACGTCTCGCATCATGGGCGGGGTGGGATCCGCTCCAGCCTACCCCCGACGTCGGCACCGCGTCATCGCCGCATCACCCGGGGCTCCGGCCCGGCTACCGCGACGAGCGAGAGCGAGCTTGGGCCCGCTTCACTAGAATCCGAATCCTGCATGCGGCGCACCCAACGCCCGGTGTACTTCATCGCCGAGTTCGCGGGACGCCAAGACAAGGTACCCGCAGTACTAGAAGATGCTCTACACGGTGCTTGTTGCATCCCGAAGCTGCGACACTACTTCCAAGGCCATCCCGTCCGGGTGGTAACGACGGCACCACTAGAGACCATACTGCGCAACAGAGAAGCGACCGGGCGAGTGGCCAAATGGGCCGTGGAGCCGGGGAGTTCGACTTGTCCTTCCTCAGCACGCACATCATCAAGAGCCGGCTCTAGCCGAGTTCGTTGCCGAGTGGACGCCCACCCCGGAGATCGAGCGCGAAGAGTTCAGCACCCGGTGCAGCAAGCACGACGCACCCGGCGACCACCGGACGATGTTCTTCGACGGTTCCCTCACCCTCAACGGTGCGGGAGCAGGAGTGCTACTGCTGTCACCATCCGGCGATGAGCTGCGCTACGCGGTCCGGCTACACTTCGGGTGCACCAACAACATGGCGGAGTACAAAGCTCTCCGGCGGGGTTGCGGATCGCGGCCGACCTAGGCGTCACGCGCCTCCTCGCCAAGGGGGATTCGCAACTCGTCGTCAACCAAGTGTCCAAGGAGTACCGATGCAACGACCCGCAGATGGCCGCGTACCTCGCGGCGGTCGAGCGGATAGAAAAGAAGTTCAACGGCCTCGAGGTGCTTCACGTACCTAGGGGCGACAATCACATTGCCGACGAACCGTCCCGGGTGGCCTCCACTCGAGCTCCAATCCCACCCGGAACGTTCATGGAGATCTTGACATCCCCTTCGGCCTCCGACGCCGACCGAGCTCCCGACAAGCAACAACAAAGCGCAGGCGCACCCGCAGGATCTACGAGCACACGCAGAATAGCGAAGAAGCGCTTGCCGGCGAGCCGCGGGACGCCTCGCTGGATGGACGACTTCCTCGGGTACCTGCGCGACGACATCCTTCCGGAAGACGACACGGACGCGAAACGCCTAGCCCGTCAAGCCAAGCTATACGCCATTGTTGATGGCGAGGTTATACAAGCGCAGTGCCAATGGCGTTCTGCCGAAGTGCGTAAAGACGGAAGAAGGCAACGACATACTCGTTGAGATCCACGAGGGCGAGTGCGGCAGCCACCACGCTCCCCGCACGCCGGTCGGGAAAGCCTTTCGGCAGGGTTACTACCGGCCGACGGCCCTCCAGGACGCCACCAGGCTGGTGCAACAATGCAAGGTATGCCGGTTTCACGCTAGCGGACGCATCCGCCCGCTCAAGCCCTTCAAACAATTCCCCTATCCCGGCCGTTCGCGGTTTGGGGTTTGGACATTGTGGGGCCATTTCCGACCGCCCGGTGGGTACAGGTGGCTATACGTGGCCATCGACAAGTTCACGAAGTGGGTGGAAGCCGAAGCGGTGACAAAGATAGACCAAAACTCGGCGGTCAAATTCATGAAGAATGTCATTGCAAGATTCGGGGTGCCGCAGCGGATCATCACGGACAACGGGACCCAGTTCACGAGCCACGCATTCGCAGCGTACTCGCGATTCCCTCGGCACCCGGATCCGCTTCGCCTCAAGAGCCCACCCACAAAGCAACGGTCAAGTCGAACGCGCCAACGGAGAAATCCTCAAGGGTCCGAAAACAAGATCATTTGACCCGTTGAAGAAGAAAGGCTCCAAGTGGGTAACGGAGGTCCAATCCGTGCTTTGGTCCTCGCGCACCACAACGAGTCGAGCCACGGGTGAAACGTCGTTCTTCCTCGTGTATGGTGCGGAGGTGGTGCTACCGACGGAGACCCCGTTCAATGGCCCCCGAGTCGCCGCATTTGACGAAGCCGACCAAGACACCCGGCGACACGACGACATCGACCTCCTCGAGGAGGCAAGACGCCGAGTACTACTCGCGAAGCGCGAGGTACCTCCGGGGCTTGCGCCGCTATCACCGGCGACGTGTACGCCCCGGGAGTTGCAAACGGGAGACCTCGTCCTCCGGTGGGCTCGGACGCGTGAAGGCAAGGATAAGCTAACTCCCATGTGGGAAGGGCCCTTCGTCGTCACTGCCGTCACCCGCCCGGGATCCGTTCGTCCGGAGTCGGAGGACGGGTACCCGTAACCGAGCGCTTGGAACATTGAGCATCTAAAGAAATTCTACCCTTAGAATGTTCTCGTAGCCAATGCTCCCGGGTAGTACTCGGAAGTCTCATCGCCACGGCCACGATCGCCACGGCACTTGTACTAATGTGTTTTGAATAAAAACAGCGCCCGGTCGCTTCCTTTCCTACTTCTCGCAGGATCGTCTGTTGTATATGTCAAAGTCCTTGCTTTCCTCCGACGGGTAAGAAAGGCCTATGACTTAGGCGGAAGCCGGAAGGCGTCACGTTTGGTTAAGGCTCGGGCGCCGGACGTCGCGCTCTACGCGTAACTACGAAGTACCGAACGGCCTACGACTAAGTGACGTACGGCGACAATCACACCCAACGAAGGGACACGAAGGGCTTAAGATTTTCATTCACAATCTCAAATTTAAACTTAACTTCGTCTCGCGTGCAGAAAAACAGGTTTAATAACAAACAAGGAAAAATGCACAGGCGCCAAAAAGCCACTCGCGAGTGGAAGAAGCGAGCACTTAGCCCCGCTTGAAGCTTTCGACGAAGGCACGAGCGACGGCACGAGCTTGCGCCTTAGCCACGGCGTGCTCACCTGCGGGGACATCACCATTCACCACAGCCAGGAGTGGAAACCCGGGCACCAGCACCAGGGCATTCGCCGAGCACCTCCTCCAGGGCCGCGGCTATGGTTTGCCGCCCTTCCTCCTCCAGGAGCTCCGCCACCCGGGTCTTCGGGCCGCTCGGAGAGTCAACCACCCCCGCATGGCGAATGCATACCCGGCCGCGCCGCGGTCGAGGGGCTCGAGAAGACGGGACGGACCCACCTCGAACAGCGCCGACGAGACCGCCCTGTGCACCTCGGCAGCGATTTCAGCCTGCGCCGCGCCGCGGAGACCAGCCTCCGTCACCCGCTCGCTCGGCTCAACGCGCCGAACCTCGGAATCCCCGAGCCGGGACCGCACCTCTGCGAGCTGCCGCCGGAGGTCGTCGCCATCGGCTGCAGCGAGGGGCCGTGACCCGACTTCTTCACCCGGGCCTCCAACCGCTCAACGCGCCGGCGGTAGTCGTCCCGGCTCTTCTCTACCGCTTTGAGCTCGAGAGCGAAGTCCTTCCGGGCAAGGCGGGCCGCCTCCGTCTCCAAGGCCTCCTTCCGAACAGCGGCCTCATTTTCACGAAGCCGGACCTGCTCCTCCCGGGTAGCAAGGGCGTCTTCGCGTTGCTTCAGCCCCGCCTCTCGGGAGGCCGCGGAGTCGCGGAGGCGCCGGAGCTTCGCCTCGGCCGCTGCGACAGCCTGCACCCGCTCGTCCGGCGCAGCCTTCCGGAGGGCAAGCGCGCCGGCGTGGTCCTTGAGCTCATCCTCTCGAGCTTCCGCGGTCGCCTCGCGGCGCGTCAAGGCCGCCTCGCGAGCGCCACGTCGGCCTCCGCCTCCTCCAGCTGCGCGCGCGCGAGCTGCGCAGCCCGTTCCCGCTCCAAGACGCCACGAAGGCGGTTGATGCTGTCATCCTCGCGGTCGATGGCGGCGCGGAGCTTCGCCTCCGCGTCCCGCAGCTTCTCATCGGCCGGCTCGGCGATGCCGGCAGCTTGGTCCAGCTCATGCTGGACTTCCTCCATGCGGCGCCGATGCTGCTGCCCGGCAAGCTTCACCGCCGTCTCCGGGGCCCTCCGGGCCTCCGTCACCTCCGCCTCCCGATGGGCCACCGCGGCCTCGCGGTCCTCCAAGGACGCATCCGTCTCCTCCACGGCCGCCTTCATGGCGAGGAGCGACCGGGTGACCTCCCCAAGCACATCGCCAATCTTATGGCGTCCCGAGCCGCTCGAGCGACTCGGAGGCGATGCGCTCCGGCCGCGTCCGGCGCGCCCACGGCCCCTACCGGCGGCAGCGGTCGACGAAGCATCTTCGCCGCCCACCGCTCCCGGCTCCGACCGGATGCGTGGAGGGGAATCGTTCCCCTCCAGACACTATAAGAGTGGCGGCGCCGGCACCCGGCCGGGGAGTAGAAGACCGTGGCGGGGGCACCCGCGGCCGTCCCCTCGGGAGTGTCACCTCCTCGGGAGTGTCCGCGACTTCCTCTTCGGGGCACCCGCGGCCGTCCCTCGGGTGCACCCGCGGCCGTCTCCTCGGGGGCACCCGTGGCTTCTCCCGCGCCGGCCTCCGCTCCGGCCGCCGGAGCCGCAACGGCAGCGGGACCGGCTTCCGGGTTCGGCGCAGGGGCACTGGAGACCTTGGGGTTCGGAGGGACCAGGTCCGGGTCCAGCTCAATTCGGACACTCCTACGAACAAAGCAAATCGGAACGCGTTTGCAGCCGTCGGCATACGGTGAAAACAAAACACAGCGGACCAAGCGCACGACTTAAGCAAAACAGGAAGAGAAGCCACATACCGGTCACGGGTCCACCCGGCCGCTTGCACCGGTGCGGCTACGGGGATTTCTCCTGGGCAGCGGCCCCCGTCACGGGTGCCGGCGAAGCTTGCCGGGCCCGTTTCCGCGAAAGAGCGCAGGCCCGGAGGAGTCGGAGGAGGGCGGCGACGGACATCTCTTCCCCTTGCCTTTGTCGCGCACGCCCGGACCTCGGCTCGCGGCGTCGGGGCCGGCACCCGGAGCTCCGGAGGCGCCTCCGGGGCGGCCGTCGCACCCGGGGTAGAGGGAGGCGCGTCCCGGACACCCGGAGACCGGGGCAGGAGCCGGAGCCGCGTCCCGGAACCCGTGCGGCCCCGGCCGAGGCATGGAGTCAAGGACTCGCGCGCCGATCCGGCAGGAGGCGAAGGGCCCGAGCACCCTCCGGGTACCCGAATGCGGCGGGCCACTTCTTCCCCGTCGGCATGGAGTAGGCGAACCGCTTCGAGGCCGCGGGTAGATCCGAGTCCGCCCCCGTGCGAGTGCGGCCGGCGAAATTGAAGTCCCGGTACAGCCACGACGGGTGCAACCTCCGGCGGAGCGGCGCGATGTTGCACTCGAGGAAGTCATGCACAACCCCATGCGAAGTCAAGCCGGCCGCGGCGAGCGCCGCGATCCGGTCAACCACGGGCATCATGCCGGCAGGGAGGTTGGGCACGGAGTCCCGGATGGGGAAGTGTTGAGCCGGGCCGGCGGAACGCGGAGGCGACGGAAGTCCCTCTCGTACGGGACCACGAACCAAGCCTTCTTCCACCCCTCCACCTTACTGCCGGGCGAATACTCAATGTACCCGCTCTCGCTCCGGGCGGTAAACCGCACGCACCCGATCACCTCCGTGGCGTTGGTGAGCGTCGCCTTGAAGTAGCGCTCGGAAGATGGGGAAGCACGGCTGCACCCCCACGAATGCCTCGCATAAGTGGGCGAACACCGCCGCCGCCGCGACCGCGTTTGGCGTGAGGTGCGCCATCCGGATCCCGTACGCCGGAGCACTTCCATGAAGAAATCGGAGAAGGCGGGGGAACGGCGCCGGCCACGACGAAGGACAAGAAGTGGAGGATCTCCGGTCCTCCGATCGACGGCGGCGAGAGGTCCCTCGACGCGGACGACCTTATCGCCATCCACCGGAAGGAATGGCGAGAGCCGCTTCATCTCGACCCGGGGTCGGGCAACCGCACCACGGGCGGCGCATCCATCGACGGCGAGCGCGTGCGCGAACCGCCACGGCGGGGGACTTCCCACGGGCCATCCCGGCGAGCGAGGAGCAGCGGCTTGGATCGGCGGCGGAGAAGGCGAGAAGGAGCGCGAAGCGAGAAAGAAGTTGAGGAGGCGAGGAGGCGAACGGCGAAGTGGGAGACGTGCCCCGTGCAACCGGCCGTCTCGGTACTTAAGCGCAGGCTCCGGACGGGCCCATCGCTCGAGAACCGAAGCGACGCCACGCCTCGGAACCGTCAAATCGCGGCAGCCCAATCGGCACGCCCCTTCGTAAACCGGCGCCGCCGGCTAATTCGACCGGCGGCGGGCGCTGACGGGTGGCCCCAATCTCCGCTCCGGTCCCGCGGGTCGGTGGATCGGGGCCGGGGCTCTGTCGGCGTAGGGGGATTGGGGGTCCCCTAACCGCGAGTGGGCCGCTTTCGGCGTTAAAAGGAAGACCACGAAGAACGAAGCCCGCAGGCCCACGAGGCCCGGGAAGCCGGGGCGCGGAAGCGCGGGGGAGGAAGCTTCCGGTAGCTTCCTCCGCGCCCCAACCACCCGCGAGTTAATGCTGCACTTGAGTGCCTGCGGCGGCGGCGGAGCGTCCGACAAGACGTGCGCGCGCCTTCCCCGTGCGCCGCGTCTCGGGAAGACGCGCGGCTACGTGGCCGGGAGCACCGGAACCAATCGGAGCGAAGATGCTTGGAGCCTAAATCCAGCAAAGGAGATTTTGGCGGATTCCGTCAGGATTTGGTCGCGCCTTCCCAAGGAAGGTCCGGACCCCCATCGAGCGTCCGGGTACCCCTCCGGGTACTTGTACGGTGCTTCTCTCCTTACCCTATAAAAGGAGGGGGTACCCCCATGTAAGAGACAAGACAAGATCTAACACACACACGAGCGGGACGTAGGGTATTACGTATCCATTGCGGCCCGAACCCGGATAAACCCTTGTGTTCTTGCTCGTTTGAATCATCCGCGCTAGCACGAGTAAATCCGTCCTTCCCCGATCCTATCCGAAGGGAGCCTTGACGGGCCCCCATTTGGAGGTGTCTTATTTGATCTCTAAAGTTCTACCCGATATTCAAGCAAATTGGTCTAGAGAAGATGCACACAAGACAATATGGATACAACAAGATAATGCAAGAACCCATGTGCCGGTTGACGATGAACTATTTGCTACGACGAGTAAGCCGGACCGGGCTTGACATAAGGCTCGTTAACCGACCTCCGGATTCTCCAGATATGAATTGCCTTGATCTTGGTTTTTTTGCTTCTCTACGAGTCCCTTACATATCACATAGATTGTAGAAACATGGATGACTTAATTGATAATATTGTCATGAAGTACAAAGAACATGAACAAAGCAAGGTTGGAGGCACTAGGCAATCTTCCTAGAAGGCTCGACTGTGACGAGTCAATTGTACCATGATTGCACACAATTATTGGCCTCCTAGGTTCGGTTAGTGGAAGGCCATGCACTTATTTTGTGTTTATATTCAAATGTAATTAGGCTAAATGATGGAGGAGGGGAGGGAGCAGCTCCACATGACTCCGGCGCTCGTCTCCATGGAGGAGCCAACCGAGATCCCGGCTCCACCGTCGCTATCCTTGATGGAGGAGGGGAGGGAGGTCCATGCTCCGTTGCCATGCACCATGGATTCGTGAGGGGAGGTGGGGGAGTCCACCCGCACGCCGGAGAGCTGAAGTGGCGCCCTCTATCGTCGTCGCCATGGTTTTGTGAGAGGAGGAGAGGAGAGAGAGAGAGAGAGAGGCAAGATTTGTGTGGTGACCAGAGGAGAGAGGCAGGAAACCATGCGAACGGGATAGGATTAGGCCCAAGCGGTACTGTGTAGGCCAAAACGACATGTATTTCGGGATTTCTACATTGCTCCAAAACGACAGTTGAAAGGGGACGGAGGGAGTAGTATTTAAGAGTACGAGCCTACGAGGAACTTTGTTTCCTTGACTTGTTCGAGAGCTTATCTAGATTTTATAAAGGTTTATCTAATTTGAATTTAAAGTATAGTAATTGGTTATATGTTATAAACATAAATGTATACATGAATAAAACATCTGCACGGTATTCCTCTGTCCCCACTTCAAGTGCCCTAGCCGATGTAACACCCGGAATTTCACATTCTGGATTGTGCATGAAAAAATTTAAAGCATATTTAAATATTATCTAAAGGATAATATTATAAATATATTTCTCTTTCTTTCTTCTTTAAGAGGAAGAGTTATCTTTTAAACTCAAACAATTATTTTGATTATAAAGTTTCAATAATGAATTTTCCCAAAAGAACGTATGATTTGTTTTGGATTATGAAAATGTCTTATTGAAAAATACATATTTGATTTACGAATTTATAATATTTTGGAACACAATATTTTACACAAGGTATTTTCCATTTGCACGAAAAATAGAACTGTGTTGTCATTTTATGTGAACCAAAGAGTTGTTTTTAAAAGATAAATAAAGTTTGATCTATGGAAACATTTATTTAAGAAATACTTTTGATTTATGAAGGTAATCTATTTTAAGAAAATGATTTAAGAAAATAAATTAATAAACAATTATATTTGATTTATGAAAATAAGATTAGTTCAAAGAGCATTATTTTATATAAGATGTTTTCTCTTGGTAAGACAAAAATGGGAGCCTTATTATTTCATGTGAGAAAAGGGAGTTGTTTTCAAAACTAAATAAAGTTTGATTTATAAAAGCTTATTATTATTTTATGGTTTAAATACTTTAAATGGGTCAAAATGGTTTATCAAATAACTATATTTGATTTATGCAAATGTTTACGTAATAAATGTAATTGATTTATGAAATAGTTTCTTTTATCATTACATGGGGTTTACCAAAGAATTTAAGGAATAATATTTATTTTTGTTTAAAGTATTTTATTTTGTTTTGGCTCCAAGGTATTTCCAAACAATTAACATGTTTGTCTTTAGTTGATAAAAGATTGGCTTTAAAAAGACAATTTATAAACCCTTTTATGCAAAAGCTAATTATTTTCTAAATTTAATTAATTAATATAGACTATATTTTGGCTGAAATGCATGCATGTTGACTAGTTACATTTGGTCTTTATTGTGTGAATACTTCATTTGAAAATTCGGATAGAATTCGCTCTCATATTTAATTAACTATTAGAAATAGAATTGGAAAGAAATAAAATCAGCAAAAGAAAAGAAAACTCTAAACCGGGCCATGGGCCCAATCTCCCGAGGCCCACTCCCTTCTCTCTCCCTTCCCTTTCTCTCTCCCTCTGCGCGGCCCACCGACCCAACCCGCCTCGACCCTTGCCAGCCCGCGAGTCCGTCCCCAAAACCCGCCCGGGCCCGCGCGAGAGCCCTCCCCAACCCTAAGCGCCTCCGACCGCAATCCGGCCATCCTCGGCGTGCGCGCCAAGGCAGCCTCGTCCGAGCTCCATAAATACCGGCCCGCACCCCCGTGTCCATTTTTTCCCTCAAACCGTCGCCTCTCGAGCCCTAGCCGCCATCGCCATCGCCACCATTGGCGTCGCCCGCCCTACACCGTCGCTAGCTGCCCGGAGGTCGCCGGGTCGCCGCCGACGCCAAGACGGTCTTCGCAAAGTCGCACCGCTCCCTCTCGCAAGACGCGTCGAGCGGCCCGACGCACGACGAGCCCCCGCGACGCGGCCGAGCACCTCCGCCACGACCTCGCCGTCGCGAGCCGCCTCCGGTCGATTCCCCGTGCCCGCGACCCCGTGGTCGCCTTCGCCGCCCTCTTCTCTCTCTCCCGAGCCAATCGCGTCGACCAAAGCCGGCCGGAGCACCTCGCGCTGTCCGATCTCGGACCAACGGTCCGGATTAGATCGAGCGAAGGGGTATCGACCCGGTCCACGGTGGACCCGTGGACCGAGCCTTGCCGCGGTCCACCACCGACGTGGACCCGGTCCACCATTTTTTCTAAATTAATTTAATTCATTTAAAATCCGATAAATTGACAGACTTTACAAATAAGCCCCCGACATTTTATATAATCACATCTAGGCCCTCTCGTTTTACATAAACACCCTTAGTTTTAGTTATAATTACGTTTAAGCCCTGGTTTCCGATTTAAATGGTATTTTTGCAAATAAACCCCCGAACTTATTTTTAATTATGTTTAGATCCTGCATATTTACAATAGGTTTTTCATAAATTATATTTCAGTCGAGAGCTTTTACATTTTAGTCCTTTTACTTTTTGAAAATTACAACTAAGTCCCTAATCTGGCTATTTTATAAATAGGCCCTTATGGTTTTACTACTTTACGTTTTGGTCCTTCTATTTATAAAATCCAACCATAGATTTTATTTAAATTCTGTTTTAATCCTTGCCGCATGCTAGGATTATAAAATTTGCAAATTAGCCCTTGTAGTTTGTTAATTTTACGAACGTATATTTTGTGACTAGGTAAATTTACATGCTAGCCCTCTAAGTATATTGTTAATTACGTTTATGCCCTTTATTTCCTAAAAGCCACCCTAGCCTTCGTTTTAGTTACGTTTTCGACCTAACCTTTTTCATTAAGGCTTTTATTTAATTGTTAAACTATTTTTAGGTCGCTAAGCTATATTTATTCCAACGCTTTAGCTATGGTATTTTTACGAAACACCCCTAACCTTTTTATTAAATTACGTTTACCTCTGTTTTCTCAAACCACATTAAATCATGTTCTTTTGTAAAATGAACCCTAGTGTTTTATAAACTTATATTTTTAGACCTAAACCTTTTGACACTTTAGTCCTTGAATTTTTTCATATTTACGAAATGGTTCTTAATTTGTTGTTTTTACGTTTTAAACCCTAGATCTTTAAATGCTCATAACTTTTCGCTCGTAACTCCGATTAAGTCGATTCTTGCGCTCACGAGATCGTAGAGACGAGTACTATTTATTAGTACTGTTTTCATAGTCATTAGATATTGTTTGGTGTACTGTTTCTTATTTTGCTTGTATGCTTATTTCTTGCATGTTTTGTATCGGTGTGATATTAAATAGAAGAACGTACTTTTCGAAGACCTCAAGAGCAAGACTTGAAGACATGAGCAGCAGCAAAGGGAAACAGGCAAGTGTCCTTGATGCACATTACGCCTACTTTCTTTACTATCCGAACTTACTTTTATGCATTGCATTTAATTTGAATCCTATTGTGTCATACCCTGTTCCATACTTTTACCTTGTCGCCTTGGTTTTGGGTGTAGTGTTATAGTATGGGTACATCATTGATTAGCATGCTCACAATGGGGTTTACAACAGAACTAAATACTAATCTTGATTAAGTATCCACGTGAACATAATGATCAAGAACCGGTAATGCTTTTTAGCAATATGGAACTTAGGTGATCCCGACAGGAGGATTGTCGATGATGGTGCCGATGCACACGGTTAGTTGTGGTGGTACCTGTTTGGGATCATAAGGACCGGTTCTTGGAGCGGCAACCCAGGACTTCCGCACAAAGCACATGGCTGATAATGGGTAGGTAAGGTTTAGTACCAAGGTAACTTCCCAATTTTGCGGGCGTTGAGGAAGGATGAAGGCAGAAGGTGTCTTCCGGATTCGGGCGAGGAAAGGCAGATTACTTGAAGCCACGGTGCAAGAGGGGACCTCCGGGTGATGCGTCACTTTTACGGCGGTGAAACCTTAGCATGGGCGTTTTGCAAACTGGGAAGTCCTTAGAAAGACATTGCGGTGATCTCTTGGCCTCACACCTAAGGAAGTGTGCTTGGTATAATAGAGGTTTTAGTCACCGACGGGTGATGGAATCACCGACCCGTGGGTAAAGTTGTGCCACCTCTGCAGAGTGTAAAACTGTTATAACAGCCGTGTTCACGGTCACAAACGGCCCGGATCCTCACGAGAACTAGAGGGCATGGACGGGTGGAGTAACTCGTAGGTTGCTACAGGCGGTGTAACCTCGTAGTGTGGTTGGCTACGAGCGGGGTAACTCTGTAGTGTGATTTGCTACGAGCGGGGTAACTCTGTAGTGTGGTTTGTCTGTAAGTAGGGTAGCTTGCGAGTGGTTGACAGGTGGGGTAGCTTCGTTGGTTCATATTGACTTAGTAAATAGGTTGCTTTAATTAACTTAACTAGTGTAGGTGCTTTCTATTGCGAACCATGTGTTAGCCTTCCTATCATTTAGCTTGCATGTCATTTATTTCCCACACTTGCTGAGTACGACATGTACTCATTCTTGCTATTTCCCTTTTGCTACAATCAACTGCTGCTTAGAAGATGGAGAAGACCACCGATGAGAAAGGTCTAGGCGTGCGAATCCCCGGTTGATTGCCTGTGGTGTTATGGAGTCTTCCGTAGCGTATATTTATATTTAGTCCTTTGAGACAATATCGATGTAAGTATTCAGTTTAATAAAGACATTGTTCTTTTATCACATTAATTTGTCCTCTCGTGCGTGAAAACTTGTTCCCGGGCACGCATACAGATGCATTCGGTCTTGGCCTTAAGACCGGGTGTGACAACTGACATCAATAATTCACAAATGCATAGTGCGACGATAAAGAAAGAGCACATTGTACTTACTACTACATGTACAAGAAGAAAAAGTCAGCTTTGTGTGTAAGGAATCAGTATGGTGGTCATGTGCTTGATAAGAACGTGAAAATTGGAGCTACGACCTCTGTCACAAAAAGAATGAATTTTTAGAACTTGAGCATGTAAATTAAAGAGCGATAAGAAAAAGTGTGTATGAAACAAGAACAGGAGGAGCAAGAGAAAAATATAAAAAGAAGAGCTCTATTGGGAAGAAAGAATAACACTTTTTACTCCTATGCAGACACATTTTTCTTGAGATGGGAGGAGTAACTGTGAATGAACTATGAGCGCTGCTATACCAGTACCATGGTTTAACTTACCGCCAAAAACCGGCCGGTTACCGCGGTAATCGGACTAACCGGTCCGGCTCGGTAGCAGCGGATGGCCGGTTTATCGCAAAAACCGAGCTAAGTTACTGTAGCAAAAACGGTAACCGCTCGGTTTCTTCAGTTTACCGTTCGGTTTTTGATGGTTTTAAAAACCGGTACTATAGCGGTTTTGTTATCCATGACCAGTACTCAACTTGACAAGTTGGCATATGCACAAGAACAATTAGTAATAGTATGCTTCACCTGCTTGATAGAGAACATGAGAAGATGATGCGGCTATTGTTTTAGTTGAGGACGTCAGCGTCGATGTCATGCAGCACAAGAAAGGCATGTTAATTGATACGTTCACCAGTTATATCAAAAAGGTCATAATCAGTGTCAGTGCTGCATGAAACATTAATATTGATGAATTGTTTTTCCTAGCTACTGGAGACAAACCTTTTCCTTTCTTCTTCTTGTAGATGTGACAGTGTGGTCCTTCACTAGTAGGTTACTTAGAGCTTCTCATGTTACTTTCAGAGACCTTCTCATTGATGCATGCTATCTCCTCAGCTGTGGACACCATTATTAATTGCCTTATTTTAGAGTACCCTCTATGCTCGGAAGTGAGTGGCTGACACGTCTCACAAGTACAGCCAACATTATACATGTTTGTGCTGATTGCAATATATATATATATATATATATATATATATATATATATATATATATATATATATATATATATATATATATATATATATATATATATAAACTAAAAAAAGTAGTAAAAATTAAATCTTACATGTAAGTAACTACTTGCAAGCTACATCGATCATGTTAAATGTACAAGTAGATGTTTGTGAGCATATTGGTGCGGAGTTGCAAGGGAAAATATTCAGTGAAAACCACACATTCAGTGAAATCGTGAAAACCATCTCAAAAAACCTATTTAAAAGTTTTGAAAAATTATGAAACTTGGCATACGTCTAGAGGACATAGTGAGAAACATGCATGCAAAACATGAGAACCAAATTCAACTTCTATTAAAAGATATAAAAATAACAAATCACGAAGAAAGAGAAGGAAAAAGACAAAACAGTTACTGTGCAGTATTTTTGTCCTGCTGCACCATGTTTTGTTATTTTTCTATCTTTTAATATAAAACGAGTTTGGATCTCAAATTTTGCATGCATGTTTGTCACTATGTCCTCTACACGTATGTCAAGTTTCATAATTTTTCAAAACTTTTAAACATGTTTTTCGAGAAGGTTTTCACGATTTCACCGAATGTGTGGTTTTCACCGAATATTTCCCCGAGTTGCAAAATGTACCGTCTTCTTATTGCAATGGTTTATAGCATACCCGTGTTGAGTTTTATGAAGAAATACATTATATCTTCAAGTTTGTACCTTGCAATGCACCTCTTGACACGCTTGTTGTGTCCTAATAAGGGCAACTATAGCAGCTCTTCTATCCTCTCTCGCTAATAATATCTAAAATTTGTGATTTTAGGGATGATATCATCTACCCCTATCATTTATACTTGTATCTTTTAGAGCATCTCCAACACCTCTTGTAAATTGAATTATTTTCTAGATATAGAAAACATGAGAAGAAAAACAAGTTCCAAGAGTCTCTTCTTCTTCCTCCTATTTTCTCGAAAGCTATCCCGGCATCTTGACAAGCCAAGTTTGGCTAGGCTGCACCGCACTCCATCCTATGGTTGGAGAGAAAAAAAGGAACGAAATGATGACATGGCAGTCATGCATGTCGGTGGCGGAGCCAGGATCTGATGTCCGGGTATTCCCAACGCAGGAATTGTTCCCAAGAATACAAGGGCTTGCCTAGATTTTAAGCCGTACTTGGTGTTTTCTCATCAAAGTTGGGTATTCACGGGAATACCCATGACTTATGGGAGCTCCGCCACTGTGCATGTGTTTGTTTCCTTTTGATTTGAGAGAAAAAAGGAAGTAAATAATAGCGTGGAGGAAGTTTGAATATAGAGAGTCCAGATTTACCTATATTCTGTTGGAACAACCTATTATTTTAACTTTTTAAGTACTTCTATTTTTACAAAAGAGTAAAACTGTTAATTTAGAAAAATTAGAGATGCTCTTAGGAAGTCTCCTCTAAAAACAAAATTTTAATCTATATCCTAAATAAAGTAGAAACCCCTTACCCTCATTTTTCTTTCCATCTCTCTCCTCCCCAATGTTCCACGAAATAACTGATGTTGTCCGTCGATCCCTCAAGTTCAATCATGCATGCGGCAATAAGGAAATGGAAGAAAAGGAAATCAGAGGGCATATTTTTGGATATCTACTGCATTAGTCTCCCTCGTGTGTTGAATGGTTATATGAGACTCCTCTAATACAACTTATAAAGTGATAGAGGAAGATAGTACAAATGTTCTAGATGCTTGTTAAGCATATCACATCTCACACTGTTCACTTACATGGATGGCACTCTCTTTAGTTTTCCCTTGTCCTTCCTTGAAAACAGGTGAAGGATCAAACATGCTATGCTATGTTATCAAACATGTCCTTTCATGAAAACGAGACAACCTTTCAGCCTCAGGCTTATAGTTCAAAGGAAAGAGCTTCATTTATTTTCCGTTCCAACCCACTAGAGATCAATTCATATAGTCGACATCAGTAGTTTGTGGTATATGTTCAGTAGTACTATGTGCTCATATATCGATTTAATAAATCTAACTGATAAATGGTGATATTAGAGGTGTGTCTTCATGGACGAGAGAGAGAGAGAGAGAGAGAGAGAGAGAGAGAGAGAGAGAGAGCTCCGTACCTGAGTTCTTGTTTGAACCAAGGTCAAGCTACATGTGCTGATCGAAAGATAATTTCGTTCATGTGTTTCCAAAGCTGCCAGTGGCAAAGCAAGGTGAGGTAGTCCGACGATCCCGGCGACGTGCCGGAACACCGTGCGGCCACTTGAGTTTCCATGGTATCATCGGAGCGCATCATCTTGTGGCAGCTCCACACCTATGGAGTCCCAGAAGGCCTGGACAAAGCTACAGCCGAAAAATGCCATGCACTCAACCCCAACTCTGCACTTACAATAATTGATGCACTGTTTCTGAAATGAGGGTCTTTGGTTAGATAGGAGTAACGTTGTACAAATAATATTTGCAATGATATTACTATTTGATCAAAGGTCGCCTTGCCGCTTTAACAAATGGATGCTACCAATATATTCAGCTTTGCGACAAATATCTATATAGCACACGCTGCGGCATGGAGAAATGGAGTACTCTAGGTTGAGTCTGTCCGGCTGGTGGGACCGTCTAATTAAGTTGCACAAATCCGAGGTAAAATAATTTAAATTAGTACAATATACTTCTCTGTGCAATTTCTCTTTTTTACTTTTCTTTTTACGATTTGAGTTTAGTGCTCAAATTTTACATAGTGATAACTTTCACTAAACCTTACACATATTTTCTATAGTTTAATAGCATTAGATATCATCTTAACTATATAGTTCTAAAAGTGTATACAAAACATTTAAGAAAAAATATAAATATTTTCTTTTATATAGAGATTGGTATCATCTATCATCATACAAAAATTGATCTTTAAATTTAAATCGTACAAAGAGAAATAGCACAAAGAAGTAGATTATTCCAACTCAAATTGTTTGAAGGAGTAGAGTGAGCTAAGATTTTGATCAGGTATAATTTGGATAAAATGGATTTGTTCGAGGAGTAAAATGGACTTATCCTATTCTGAATTAACAAGAGAAAGTCAATCATCCGTGATATGGGCTATCCATCTGGGTTGGTCGCTGCCAAGAAATGGGCAGCAACGTTTGGGTGTTGGGCTTGCAACTGGCCGGCCGGCGAGGCTAAGAGGGAGCTAGTAGTCAGCTATATATGTAGGGACCAGACAGTCATGATTAAATATATTTTCGTCGGCATGAAGTCATTGTTCATAGGTTGTCATGGGTACTGCTCACAAGCTGGGAGCGATCCAAGCTACGTCGGTGTTGATGGATTTATAGAGGTATCTGGCTTGCTCCCTCTTCCACACGATCGCAATGACTTTTCTAAACTAACATACTAGCTCACATAATCGCGCAGGTGGTACTGGTATTATAAATAGTCTAAGTTTGTGAGGATAGCATAACATGCAAAACTTGCATAGATATACAATTGCACCCCGGTGCTAGCACCAAGTACCAGATTTTAAGCTGTAGGCGGCAAGGTTCAAAATTAAGGTGAGCTAGTGTCAGAGAGTGACACCAGCTAGCTCGTGTGCCGTACGTGCGGTGCGATGGATCATCTTTTCTGCCCAACGTCCTCGCCGCCGGCCTCGCTCCTCTCAGCTGTCTACGGCAGCCGCCGGCAGGTGCTCGAGTTCCCGTCCTACGAGATTCCGGAGCAATGGCTGGCTGATGAGGTATGGCATGGGGCTGTGCAAAGGCCGGGTTACAAATGCACGCACCAAATTCAGAAATTTACTTGGATCCTTTTCATCCAATTATATGCACCCTCTAATTTGAAGTTATGCACCCTTTCATATGGCAAAAAAAAAAAAAAAAGGTTTCCGTCCACATAATGTATTACTATATCTTGTTCACCTATTATATTATATTTTTCCTCTAGCTTGGCCACTGAAACATGGGGACGACGACGGCCAGCGCGATGAACCGCCAGTACCTGCGGCGAAGAGGCGGGGAAGGAAGGCTGGGTCTCGGACCCGGACCGAAGTCATCAACCACGTGGAGGCCGAGCGGCAGCGGCGGAACAAGCTCAACCGCCGCTTCTGTGATCTCCGGGCCGTGGTCCCCACCGTTACAAGGATGGACAGGGCGTCGCTTCTCGCCGACGCCACCTCCTACATCACCGAGCTGCGCGGCCGCATAGAGAAGCTCCAGGCCGAGGCCAAGACAACCGAGGCCTCCTCGCCGTCGTTGGGACCAGAGGACAAACTGGAGGTGCGGATGATGGGACGGGATCCGGCGGCCGCGATTCGCCTGACGTCGGCTGACCGCCATGCTCCCGCGCGCTTCATGGACGCGCTCCGCCTCATGGACCTGCCGGTTCAGTATGCGAGCGTGTGCCGCGCTGCCGGGGTAACCGTGCACGACAGTGTCGTGGACGTGCCTGCCGGGCCGCTGCAGGACGAGGCCTGGCTTCGTGCCGCGTTGCTTCACAGGTTCCAGGAAAGCGGCTCCGGGAGCTTTTTTCAAATTAAGCTCACCTACTTGAAGTCGTTACATCACCGGTTCTGAACATACATACTATTTCTATGGTGCTATATCGCTCGAAAATAAACAAATAAACATACATAAGCCCAAGTCAACATGTCTGCAACGGATTTTCTTGGTCATCACGACAAAACAAATGTTCTTAAATTGTTGACGCCGTTGACTTTTTCATTACGTTTGACCGTCCGTCTTATATAAAATATTTTAAGAATTATTAAATATTTTATTATAATTTATTTTATCATTAAATTAAGTTGAAACACGACTTATGATTTTACATATTTGAGAAAATGTTTTGAATAAAATGAATGGTCAAACGTAACAAAAAAGATCAACGGTGTTAACAATTTAAAAACGTAAGGAGTACATTATAGGCAGTAAATTTTACAAAATTGCAATTAGTGTTTGATTTAACAAAACTGTCACAAAACTATTGATTTAAGAGGTTTCATCACAAAATTAAAGATTCGTGTTATCATCCTCGTATCACAAATATACATATTTCAGGATTTAGGTCACCAAAACCAAATAGTTATGAGAATTATCGTGCAGTTCGAATTTTAATGTAAGCTGATGAATTTGTATACATTCTTTTATGAAATTTGATATGCGTCTGATGATTTACAAAAACTAACAAAACAACTATATGGGAATACCAAAAATAACTCAACTAAGGAGCCATTTAAACAAAATGAAGCATTCTAGTATCCTTGTGTTGCTTCTTAATTTACTAATAAACTCAAGTGGCTTAAGCCCCACGGTTCGGTAGTTTTCAATTAAATGGGTCATTATCTAAAGCTTTCTTCCCTCAACGGTGGGCAAATCCAAAGTTTTCTTCCCTCAATGGTAACTTTGCCTACTCCTCATTGGAGGGCCTAATCCACTCCCTTCCCCTTCTTGGGCGGCTGACAACCGTTGTGTGTATTTTTTTCGATAATGGATAACTTTAAACAAAAGTTTCCCGTCTTTTGCATACGCAATGCATATGGTGTTCTGGTCATTATTACAAAGTTTACCGCATAAAAGTGAGAGAAAGTTGATCAAGTACATAGCCTATGATTAAGCGGCAAGCCACCAACACGCCTTCTCTCTTGGACTCCTTATGTAGCAAGCGCCAGAACCGTATTAATGGGTTCCATAGAAGATAGCCTTCATAAACGTTGTCCATAGATTCTTGTTAAAAATGATATCATTGCGGCATAACCATACTGACCATAATAAGGCAGCCACAACAACAAGTAAAAACATCTCTATTTTTTCTATTATTTGCATTAATCCAACCAGTCATAATATGAGCAGTACTATGTGGTTTTGAAATACCCAAAGCAATATGAATAAAATTCCAAATGATTCTAGCAAAATGATAGTAAAAAAATACATATTGTATAGTTTTGTTATGATTACAAAAACTATTTTAAACTTACTTTCCAATTACGTCTTGTTAAATTATCTTTGGCCAGGGTCCCTTCATTCCCTAGATAGCATAAAAAGATTTTTAATATTCATAGGAAGTTTCAATTTCCAAAGAACTATAGCTTGGACAATGACATCACTTGCTATAAGTTGATTATACATGGAACAAACAGAGAATTGTCCACTCCTATGTAAATTCCATTTAAAGGAATCCGGCTCATTATTTAGTTGAATATGGTTTCTTTTGGCAACCATACTCTCCAAGCAAGTAGTTTGTCCCCTGTTATTGCTCTTCAGAATGAGAGGTTGAGGGGTACAGATCGAAACACTTCTGCCACCGTTGCATTCTTATATTGAACAATGTTGTATAGGATTGAAAATTGTGTACTTAGTGGTGTATTATCCAACCAAGTATCACTTTAGAATCGTGTTTGTTTACCATTATTAACATGGTATTTTTCCAATTGTAGGAACTCATGTTTTATTTTTATAAGTCCCTTCCAGAAGTGCGAGTCATCCGGTCTCCCGTGACTTGAGATAAAGCTTTACTCCCTAAGTATTTATTTACTAGCAAGTGTTGCCACATACCATCCTCGTTTTTAAGAGTCTAAAGAGCCATTTGCTGAGTAAGCACTGGTTTTTGACTTATAAGTTAGTAATTCCAAGTCCATCATATAGTCTTTAGGCTTACATAGGATGAACCGTCTTGCTAGATGATACTTCTTTTTATGACCATCCCCTTTCTAATAGAATTTAGACCTTATCGTCTCCAATTTCTTGAGTACCTCCGCCGTTACTTCAAAAGAGACTCGAAAGCAGCTTGGTTTGAGTCTCTCCATGATTATATAGAAAAGAGACCAAGCAGGTCTGCTAGTAGCCTTTTGCTAATCAGTTGATTCTAGGCAGCGTGGTCCGATCGCTGAAGTCCTTTTTTTCTTCAGGTAAACATGCATTATGATCGACGAAGAGAGATGTCTGGAACTGCATAGGTAAGTAGTCGAGCGTGGGCCTAATGCTTTCATACAGAAAGCTGTACGCAGGAGGTGAAGTTGAACCATCCAAAAATCTACTTCTTCTTGGCCTATATATATCCAGTTGTCCAGGCCATGATTTTCGACTTTTTTTTTCTTCTCGCTCCACACAGATACAAGATACTACTGAAATTATATGGCTAACACATGTAAATCATTCATCACTACAGAAAACAGTACTGTGCCGTGTGCACAAGGCACACAGCACAAGCCACTTAACACACGGCAACCTTCTAGTCGGCACAATTTTTGTGCCGTGTCTAATTTATCGGGTACACGGCACAATTATTCTCAACTGTGCCGTGTGCCATTCTAACACACGGCACAAAAAAGGAAGGTGACGGGCAAGCACCGTTAAAAAAATTGTGTCGTGTGTCTAACTGGCGGCACACAACACAGTTTGCATCTGTGTCGTGTGCCAAATGCTCGGCACACGGCAAACTGTGCCGTGTGCCAAAACACTGACACACGGCACAGAGTGCCTTGGCACACGACACAGTTTAGGGTTCCGGCACACGGCACGGATGTATCAGTCTGCCGAGATAATGGCCTCCGTGCCGTGTGCTATGGTCATGCATGAAAAATTTCAAATGTACGAAATTATATAATATGGTGAAAATCTTCAATTCTGTATCATTAGTGGAGCAGGAAAGCAACTTAAATGTGGCTACACTCTCTTTCAAGTTTGTAGATAATTAATAAGAGGATTAGAAGAAAAAAAACATGTGTCCATTGCTCACCTTGCCAGGCGTATTGGTGTGGTCTCGCACCATCTCAACTTCCTTCTGTTTTTTTATTTTTCTTTTATGATTTTATTTTTTACTATGTGTGTCCAATACAATTTTCATATGAAAATAGACTATTGTGAGAGCATCTCTAACAGTTCCTAATAATTTTACTCCTAAAAGACTGGTTTTAGAGAGTTGCTATATCTATATTGGGAGTAAAAAGAAGACATGCACTCTAACCGTTCTCAATAATCGTTTCCTAAATAGTTCAAATATCTTTTGGGGAGTAAGAATTAGGTGGCTAAATGTAGCAACGTTTAGACCATGGGTTGTGAGTTGGTAAATTTAGCAACCTCATATAGGGAACGGTTGGAGAATAGTTTTTATTAATCACATCCTAAATTTTCATTTAGAAACCTCTCATTTAGGGAACGCTTGGAGATGCTCTGAGTAGCCACCTCCTCAAAACACGCCAAATGATTGTGAGTTAGGATTTTGCCTGTTCCTCTTGTTATGCCACCTACTCCATTTCCGCTAACCGGCATGCATCAGCAAACGGGATAGCCGGTCCTCGAAACACTTGCTCTTTAATATTTGCAAAGTGAAATGGCCTTTACCTCACTAGTAAGGTGCCTAATTAGCACCTCCCGGGTCCCAGGTTCGACTCCCGGTGAGAGCGAATTTGCGATCCGGGCTAAAAAATCTCCTCGCCTCTTCCCGCACCAAAACATTTGGTTAAGGCCCCGCCTCTGGAAGCAATGGTGTCCATGGTGGTCTCGGCCCAGGTTCTCACAAGGCTGATGGTCCCAATGTAAGGGAGGAGAGGGGTTCGGGGATTTTCTTGATCTGCGTGAGAGGAACTTCTCCTTTAATGTAATGCCCGGAGCCGTCATATCCCCCGCAGGTCAAGTTTTTTTAATATCTGCAACGAGAAAGGACAAATAATATTTTTTTTCGGAAGCATTCTATCTCTAAAACTACTCAATCACTTTCTTGATTAGTTGTATATTTAATCAACTTAGATACCTGAACACTTTGATTTACATAATGTACCACATACTTCTTTTTAACAATGGCTGTTGCAAGCCTTCTTTGTTGCATCAAGAACTACCTGGCATATGCTATGGCATCGAGGGACTTTTTTTAGAAAAGGGGGTATGTATTAATATTTCATCTTGTGTATTGATCGATACATATGATTGTCCATTATTACAAAATATGCAACCAACGCTTGGAAGAAAACTAAACAATGATCAAAACCCTACGGTCAAGATTTATTACACATAAGTAATTCTATTATTAAAACATTGTTGGAAACAAAAAAAACATTGACGTCACCTCAAGTGCATGACACCCCATGGATAACTGGCCTTTCTTGTTACATGGTGGACTTTGTTGTCTTGACTAATATTCATGATAGATTTGTCCAGATCTTACCTAAATTTATCTAATTTAAATTATGAAATTGTAATTTCTCCTATGTACGACAGAGATTTATACATGACCCAAATCTTGGCAAGGATTCTATTGTCCTTGCTTTAATTGTTGTACTAGTAGTTGGTATCGATAGTTGGCTGATGCATAATGTGACAGGAAAGAGAACTGTGTTGTTAGTACTACTTACAGGTTAAAGAAGACAAAGCCTTGTGTGTATGGAATCTCTATATGGCCGCCATATGGAGACAAGAACATGTAGACTGAAGCTACTAGCCATCCTAAAAGAATTCTAGCATTTTATAATCTAGGAATGAAAATTAAGATTTTTTTAAAAAAAATAGAGAGTGCACATGTCATGAAAGAGAAGAGAAATGGAGATAATTCTATTTAGAAGGGGGAATGAACTCTTTTTGAGAAAACAATTTAAATCATATTCATGACATAGAGAAAGTAAATGCATAGAAACCATGAGCAACTATACATAGACAAGAACAATCAATAATAATATGTACCACGTGCTTGATATAGAACATATAGAAAAACAGACGGTATATGTGACTAATATTTTAGTTGATGATGTCAGCCTTATATATGCAACACATGAAAGGCATGTTCATTTCACGTTTTCTAAGATTGACACATCATATTTAGAGTTTTGGTTTCATAGATGAAATAGTCTCTCTTAATGCACAATTTCATCTCACATTTTTATAGATAAATTATAACATTGATAGTGGCTTAGGGGAAATTTTCTCAAAATTACATCCTCTCTTACAACAAAATAAATTCTCACTCCAGTTGTTTCCTTGATTATTTATGTGTTCCTACTTAGCTCCCCTAAATAAAAAGATTTCTTCTGGTTCCTAAGAAACAAAGAAAGACGTACCCACGCAAATCCAGCCGGGTCCACGCACGAAAGGCCAGGCAAGCTGGGAGTAGTGCGAGCTAGGTCCATTTCTTTAGAGGTCAAATATCATTGTCACAAGATGCTGGGCCGGCCTGAGCTGAAGACTGTTGGATGCCATGCCACATAGGATGCGTCTTTCTTTAGAGGAATTCTTATATGCCAGATGGGATACGTCTTTCTTTAGAGGAATTCCTATGCCAGATGCGGAATACAAGGGTGGCGGCAACCGAGGAGGAGGAGAGGCGCCGCGGCTGTTCAACGTGGACTAAGTTTTCATAAAAATGGAGACTTTGAGCAGCTTGCTTCACAGCTATCCATGGTTACAGAAAAAAAGAACAGAACAAGCAAGTTGTTGTGAGCCTTTTGCTAATAATTTACTTGGCTGCAGTCTGCTATTCCTAGCTAGGCAGCCAACAGCATGTATTTTTAGATAAATCTCGAAGAAGCGAGATGTTTGGAACTCCAGCAAAGTTGTCGAGCTTTTCACTTGGTCCTACTTCCTGCTGCTTCAATTGATGGTCTGTATTGCTCTTTGTTAAGCTTTCTTTGATCCTGAACTGTTCTCTAAAACCTTCTCTATCTTGGTACGTATATGGAGTTCCCCGGCCCATCTTCAGCTTCTTCATTGTTGTCTTCATTCTTCCAGCAGAATCATTTAATTGACACTTTATTTTCTTAGCTAATCATTTCCTAATAAGTTGTAGTATCCTGCTATTCGTATTTTAGGTCGCATCTTGCATCGATCGTTTTTAGATTTTTTCTTGAGAGTGACTTCCTAGTTTAATTATTAATTATGATTCAATATAAATATCAAATCTTTGATTATACTATTAAACATGTCAAATTACTCATAGATATGTCTTAATGAAGTGTCAAATCATAACTTGAAGTACAAAAATATCAAATTCCATCACGATTTGACATTTTTGTATTTCAAATTATGATTTTACACATTAATAAGACATATATATAACTAATTTCACATATTTATTAGTGTAATTAAAGATTCTATATTTATATTGAATCATAATTAATAATTAAACTAAGGTGGGCACATGCCCCTATGCTCATTGAGTATTTTACCAAATTTTTTGAATGAAAAAGGTAGAGGTGTCTCTACCTTATATATTCAAAATGAGTATCAAGATGTTGTGCCAATACGATAAAAATGTAATGATTGATCGTTTTTGATATAAAACATATTGTGCACATGATGGACGAAGTTATTTGTAAAACTTCGAATGAAGTAGTGGAGATGCTTCTGCTTCAATGTTTCGTTGCTCTCACATTTTAGTTTCTCCAAACCTTCTTCTAATGCATGTCCACTTCTCCACCATGCTTTCCATCATTTTGTTCCTGTGGAGACATTTGCAAGAGATTTCTGCAGGAACAAAATCTCTCTCCAGTGAAATTCTGCTCGGGCGTCCCCTACAGCTAGCATCCATTTATTAATTAATAAGAATGAAAAGAGAAGAGGTCAAATTACTAAACGAATGAACAAGGCTAGAGAAAAGGACAAAAGCATAAGACTACTAAGATCGGCAGGGTTCTGTCCATTGCTTAAGCTGTATGAAATGCATGTTTTTTCTCTTATTATATTTATTTATGGACAAGCATAATAGTGACTGGTGTCCTTGCTTCAACTGCAGTAGCTGCCATCAATGATTAATAGATGCATAATGCGACAATAAGGAGCACCCTGTGCAAATAGAATATGAATGAAGAAGCGGGCGAAACGGCCATGCGTGTAAGGTATGGATCGCGGTCATGTGCGCGACACAAGAACGTGAAAAACGAACTACGAGCTGTATGTACTGCACTATACATAGTAACCTCTTTCAGCAATGGAGGGACTCAAAAGTTGCCACACTCATGAACTCAATATACATCGTGTTGCTTGGCTTAATAAAAAACAATACTACCTCTGTTCTATTTAAAGTGTTGTTCTCGCTTCTAGAAGTCAAACTTCTTTAACTTTGATCAAAAATATATAAAAAATTATAAATATTTATTAAGTATAATTAGTATCATTAGATAGATAACTGAATCTACTTTCATAATCAATTTATTTAAATATATAAATATTACTAATATTTTCTATAAATCTAATCAAAGTTTAGAAAGTTTGATCGATACTGGATATCATAATGACATTTTTAATGGAACGGAAGGAGTACGCCGTATTTTCTTAGCCACAGGATGCAGCACGAGAAAGGCATGTAAACAGTCCCGACCGGTTAGGCCGAAATGACAAAGATAGCTCCACATGCAGTTTTCAAACCGGTTTATGTTCTAGAAGGTAGCAAAAACATAAGACGAACCCATAGAGCTGCCTTTTGAAGACTGACAGCCCGGCCAGGCTTCACGCTTGAACTTCCGATAAAGTGATAAACATTCAGATCGAGTTCGAAGCAACTGACGGACTAATAAGTGGCCGCTGCCGTGACAGAAAACTCCGCATGCATTAACACTGATGCTTAGGTTTACCAATTTTTTTGTGCCGGTTCCTGTCAGCGTGGTCCTTGAACAGCAATGACGTATCTCCCCAAGCTGGTCCTGTTTCCCGGTCCTTTGATTTCGTTACTACTCCCCTTTTCTTGAGACTATGCTATTATATATTGTAAACATTTTCTTCTATTAAGTTACTATGCATTAATCAGTTACACCAGCAACTTAAGTTGATAAAGAAAGATATGCAATTTACTTATAGTTCAATACCTCCCCTCACATGCATCTCTTGCAGGTGCAAACGTAAAAATAGCAGCAGGGCGCACACAACGAGAATATCGCGGTCGCCAGGACTTGAACTCAAAACTTTTAGCTCGATATCATATTAAATTACTATGCACCAATCAGTTACACCTAAAAGACTAAAATACTGTTATACAAGTCCAATGTACGTAGGACTGTAGGAGAAGGCAGGCGCATGTTGTGCAGCCGAGAAACCACCCAGAAAAATACGGCCGGCCGGCGCGCAGGGAGCTGGCCGTGGGCACACAGATGAGGCTAGATGAGCTCGGCAGCCACATTGGATCATGAGTCAGATCACATGGGAGCTGGAGGTACCACCGTACGTGCGGCAATGGACCGGGAATGCTGCACGGACCAGCTGAGATCAGCAGGGTCATGACTTGCAAAGACTTTTCAAAGCAAAAACACTAAGCCAGGTGTGTGGTCTGAATGGCCTCACCGGCCGCATCAACTGTGATTCAGAAGCAGGGTTCAAAGAACCGGGGTTAACCGGCCGGTTAACCCGGTTAACCGGTAAACCGGTCCGGGCCGGTTACACCGGTTGGCCGGTTAACTCCGGTTCAAATTCAAAAAATTTCAAAATTTGAAAAAATTTGTACAAAAAATTTGTTAAAAAACTAGAGAAGAAATAAAGATTTATGGTAAAAGAATAATATGAAATTGACGTTGTTTGACATAGCAAAAATTCACGGAATACAAATAAAGGTAAAAAGGCCATAGAACCTTATAACCGGTTGGTTAACCGGTCAAACCGCCGGTTAACCAACATAACCGGCCGACTAACCCTCCCTCTCCCAAATCTAAATTTTCTTTTTTTAGCTAAATAGAAAACATAGTCGTAGGTAATTTAGATAGAACATAGTCCGAAATTTAAAATAGAAAGTCATTGACATTATTTTTTAAAAGCTAGATAATTTTTTTGATGTATAATTATTTGTTGAAGACTATGTTTTGGACAACTATAGCTGAGACATGAGTGAAAGTCATATTTTTCTATGTATCATGTATAATTAATCTTGTTGTTGTATGAATTTGTGAACAATATGAGTTAGACAACTATATTTGACTTTTCATTGGGCTGGTTGTGTTGTGTACTATGAAGTGGATATAATATAAATTTATGTCTAAAATTGTCATTAATATTTTAGGGCATTAATGCATTTTTCCTTATTTTTCTGATTTTTTCTTGATTCTATTGTAATTTGCACTTTGCTCTGAAAACCGGTCGGCTAATCGGTCCGACCGGTCGGTTAACCGGAATAACCGACCGGCTAACCGGTTGCCAACCGTCCCAAACAAAAATGAATCGAAATGCAACTTTATGTTAGTTACAAGACGAGATTACTGCTATCACAATACAAAATCACATGCAAGATTAGGGTTTTGATGAGATATTTGTCGTCAAATCCTCCTCATCTGACAAAACAACAAGACCAGGGTGACACTAGATTGTGCTAGGGCACTAGCAGATTGTAGGTCGAATTTACTCATATTAATTACTCCCTCCGTCCCATTGAAAGTGCCGTTATGGTATTCGTGATAATCAAACGTTTTAAACTTTGACTAGATTTGTAGAAAATATTAGTAATATTTGTATCTCCAAATAAGTTGATTATATATGAAAGTAGATTCAATTATCTATATAATGATACTAATTATATTCAATAAATATTTATAATTTTTCATATATTTTTAGTTAAAGTTAAAAAGATTTGACTTCTGGAAAACGAGAATGACACTTTCAATGAGACGAGAGATAGTAGTAACTACAACTTACGTCAACCATGCATGTAAAGTTACACATACCATGGACATAGAGCGGACCGGCATTTCCATTCATGTTTCACCTCATATCTTTTTTTTTTCTTTTTCATATTTATAGGTCCTAAAGCAGTCCTTGTTGTGTTACCTTCAACACATCCAGCATTGTTCGTTATGCTCTCACACACTCGGTCGATACATATATAAATTAGCCAAGTTGTGAGGTCCGTGTTGTAAATATAAATAAGCTTTTTCCAAGTATGCATTGAATCACAAGCGTGCAACCACCTCAAAATCCCCATCAATCTATCACATCAAGATTGTAGCATAAATACCTATGTTGCTCTCGGTACTAGCTAGCACCACCACAACCCGATTTCCCATTTTCAGCCTCGGGCAGATAGGCTCAAAAGGGCAGTGACATACCGTAAGTGCGTTGCAATGGATGAGCTTTTCTGCCCAACCACGTCCTCATCCGGCAGCCCGTCCTCCCCGGCCTCGTTCTTCTCCTCCGTCGACGGCGGCCACCCGCCGGTGCTCGAGTTCGAGTCCTGCGACATCCCCGAGCAATGGCTGGGTGATGACGACGACGACAGTCTGGCGGATGGCGCCCGAGGCTCGCGCTCGCCCGGAAACAACGACCTTTCCGGTGAGCCGCCGTCAGCACCTGCGCCGAGGAGGCGGGGCCGGAAGCCTGGGACTCGGGCCCACGGCCCCGTCATCAGCCACGTGGAGGCCGAACGGCAGCGCCGGGACAAGCTCAACCGCCGCTTCTGCGAACTCCGCGCCGCCGTGCCCACCGTGTCCCGCATGGACAAGGCGTCGCTTCTCGCCGACGCCACCTCCTACATCGCCGAGCTGCGCGGCCGCATAGAGAAGCTCGAGGCCGAGACCAAGGCGGCCAAAAGCCGCCGCTGCCACGATGGCCTCGCCGTGGTCGTTGGTGCAGCGGGAAGGGGAGAAGCTGGAGGTGCGGATGGTGGGGCGGGACGCGGCGGCGCTGCTCCTGACCTCGGCCGCGCGCCACGCCCCCGCGCTCCTCATGGAGGCGCTCCGGCTGCTGGACCTGCCGGTGCAGCACGCGAGCGTGTGCCGCGCCGGCGGCGTGACCGTGCAGGACGCCGTCGTGGCCTTGCCGGCCGGGCAGCTGCAGGACGAGGCCTGGCTCCGGGCGGCGTTGCTTCACAGGCTGCAGGAAGCGGCTGCCGGGCCTTCTTTCAGATCAATTAAGCTACCTACTGCAAATCGATCTATCCATGACGCGCGGCCGGCGGCGCACTTTGCTCAGGCGAGAAATAAAGCTGGCTGCATATTTACCGAGTGGCAATGCGTATTTCTCTACTCATATAGTACATGTTTACCCCCATATACTACTCATATACGTAAATTTGCACGTACGACGTATATATACAGTATACCCCCAACATCTTGTGCTGATGATGCATCACACAATCTCCTCTATACTTCATCTTTTGCTAGTTACTTGCCAGGCACACGGCACAACTACCGTCACGGTGACGGTCCGACCATTCTTTCTGTGCCGTGTGCTACTTTGGCACACAGCACAGCTAGATGTAACTGTGCCGTGTGTCCGATAAATGGCACACGGCACAGTCTTTGTGTCGTCAATTTTTATGCCGTGAGAGTTGTGCTATCGGTGGCTTGTGCAATTTACGCCATATTGTCTGTTTTCCGTAGTGTGATGATACATCACCCACGACAATTGTTGCAATTTACGTCTTGTTTGATGGACAGAGGTTTGGATTGGCACTTCTAGATTGACTCGGGAAATCAGTACTCCCTTTTGACCAATCATATTACTACTAGTACAATGTATTAATTAAGAGAATGACTTTTGTGGGTATAGTGTCATGTGTCCACCCTAGCTTTTTTATTAGTTATGGTTAAATATAAATAGTGAATCTCTGATTATACTATTAGACATGTCAAACTAGTTGTAGACATGTTGTCAATTCATAAATTGAAGTACAAAAATATCAAATTCCGATAAATTCGTCAAATTTAACAGAATTTCATGAATTTATTAGAATTTGATGTTTTTGTACTTCAATTTATGATTTGACAACACATTTACAACTAGTCCGACATGTTCAATATTATAATCAGAGATTCGATATTTATATTTAACCACAATTAAGAGAAAAGCTAGGGTGGGCATATGCCCCTATGTTCACTGAAGTATTTTTTATTAATTTATTAGCTCAAAAATAACAAAGCATATTCTGATAACATCGTTAATGCAAGATGGAGGAATAGGGTTGTTCACATTAGAGTTTGTTTTTGGGAAGTTTTGGATTTGGTTCAGTTCAAACTACAGCAAGATGGAGGAATAGGGTTGTTCACATTAGAGTATGTTTTTGGGAAGTTTTGGATTTGGTTCAGTTCAAACTACAGTAAATCAAAACTTCCTGAAATACCTACTGTTTCTTTCTGACCTCAGACTTATCACCAGCAGAACATCTTCAGTTGGGCAGGATTTTAGGCATTTCATCTATCTTCCAAATGTTATATATATTGTCAGCACTATTTTTTTCTTTTTTCGTGCGTGTGTGCTTGGGTGTGTGTCCCCATTTGACGTTGTGTCATTTATATAAATAAGACACCCCTTTTACCAAGATCTAACTAAGGCCCTATTTGGATCCATTGCAGCTTATTAAAAATTGAGTTTATAGAGATAATTTGGTGGTGGTATTTGGAGGCCCATCTATAAATCGGGGCTTATGAAAATAGTTTCTATAAAAGATAGTTTCTCTAAGTGTTAGAGGGAACTTAGTATTTTATTAGTCATGGTTTTAGCCGGGGTGGAGTAGATTATCGATTTTTATAAGCTGCCAATATCTAGTTTATATAAACTGGAGAGAAAAACTTGTCTGTTTGAAGGTCATTCAGGATCCAAACAGGGTCATATGATGTCAATCCAATTTGTTTTAGAATGGTGATCAACATATAGTAAGATCCAACTAATTATGGGTTGCGGTCATATCATGCCATAGATCCATTTGAGAAGAAATTGTAGAAAATTGATATATTCACTACTTATACTATTAAGGAGAAAGTCCAATTTACTCCCCTCAAGTATAGCCAAAGTCTAGATAACCCCCTAAAATATTGTTTGGTTCAGTTTACCCACCAAAATAGTGTAATTAGTTCAATTTACCCCTTAATAGAATCTGTCTTTTTTGTTTCTCCATGCACAAGTGGAGTGTTAAGTCAAAATTTCATAGGGTGGTAGTTGCTATCACATTACATGTGAGAAATTATATTATGATTTTTTTGTCATTATTTTTCACACATTTTTGTATGACATGGATCAATATACTATTAAATGTCATTCTCTATCAAAATGTTAATAAAAAAATTATGATGTATTTTTTAACATGCCTTACAATGTGTGCTAACACACTGTAAAGTTTTACCTTAAGACTCCACTTATGTGTGAAGTAACAAAAAAGATAAATTATATTAGGGGGTAAAATGAACCAAATTGCACTATTTTAGGTTTTAATTGAACCAAAAAATAGTTCAGGGGGTTATCCAGACTTTAGCTATAGTTTGAGAGAGTAAGATGGACTTTATCCTACTATTAATGTGTATTGTCCTTATTTAGTCTCAAACATATCTTGTAAAGAATACTCCACATGGGTAGTTAGAATTAGAAATGACCAAAACAATGAAGATTGTTTAGCCATGTTTTAGGGAAAAAAAAGGATGGTTTGGCTCTCAACTATACATGCATGTCAACTCCCACTAAATTCTAAAAGAAATGCACAAATTACTGGAAAACTATCTTTATGTATACCATTAGGTTGGAGCCCACCGGAGAAGAGCCTCTCCGTGCGTGTCCTCCAGCCCCTATGCCCGCGCCGGGAGCCCGCCGGAGAGGAACACGGGGAGCGCTGTGAGCCACGGGTCCAAGAAGACGACCAGTTGTGCGACCACCACGGCTGGCATGCTGAGCCTGAGGTTGAGTGACGGCGTTATGGCGAGGGAGTCACGGGACGAGGATTTGACGTTGTTGCTACCGGGGCTCACGCCCATGGCCCCTTTGGGGGAGGAGGAACCGAAAGCTGGAGTGTCGGTGTCTGTTGGGTGAAGGATGATGCAGCAGGGGTAAAACCGATGATACAGAAATATCTAAGTCTGCAAGTGAGCCTAAAACACCTCAGGACGCATATTTCCAACTTTGAACAAAGTTCAATGGCACCCATCTCATTTCCGAAGTTCAATGGCATATATCCGACTTGTGAAAATTATAATGGCATGAAACCAATTAACCCATTTATCTATGTAGAAAAATTGCATAAGAAAATAAAAAAAGAAAACTGTGACATCTAAGCCACTCCTCAGATTGATATATTCCCTGCTTTCCAAATAGTTGATACTATAGATATGTTTAGATTTTTCCAAATAACTATTGCTAACACTTCCTACGGCATAATTTTCTCTTTTTCAATTTGTTTCCTGCAGAACTTACATTTTTCATATTTTCTTAGTTTTCATGCATACGGAGTTAAAACATCAATTATTTGGAGACGAATGAAGTATGTGCAAGCTTCATCGAAAGAAAGAAATAGAGTGTACGTGCATAGCTTTTTTTTCAGAACGATTAGGTTGCCTTCAGCCAAGATAGAGCTGTTATCAAACAAAATGAAAAGAAATATATGCTCAAGAAAGGGAAATAAATATAAAGAGGCATGGCCGCATGGATCCAGGGGCATGGCCGCATGGATGCATTGACGGACCATCCGCACGTACGGAATCAGTACCGATATATGGTCAAGGCATCTCCTCTCTCTCTCTCTCTGTGTGTGACAACAGAGCCAATCACATGTATCGCGCGTGGCATGTGGGGCAACCTTACCTACTAGTACTAGTTCAATTCACTTTGCACTAATACATTCATAAGGCCAGGTTGAGTGTCATTGTTAACTTGTACTATCTCTCTCCTAAAATATATGTATTTTAGACTAGGAGAAAGAGTGTCAAGATTTGTAGCATCTTCAAAGGTACCTGAAGAGATACATTGAACATGTTATTATGAATCAGAGACGAGCAGGTACATCGAAGATGCTATATATGAATCTAGACTAGATCCAGGAATACTTATATTTTGGAACGGAGAGAGTTATACTACCTATTTATTGCATGGTTAACTTTGTAAGTCTACCTATGTTTACTGCATTTTGTTACATTAATTACAAGTGATTTCTATTAATAATCGAAACTAAGAAGAAGAAGAACGTTAGCAATTTATTAATTAGGGATTTTGGCACCGTTAAAGGTTTCATATATTCCTTCCTTCCATTGGGTTTCTTTTTTGTTTAAGGAACTCTTATATATAGTAGGCACAAGGCTGACATGAATGAACTTCTTACCGTAGCAAATCCATTGATCACATGAGAATTAAGTTACTACCGTAATGCAACACATGGAACAACTATAACACTAGAATATAATAACAAGTATACATGTAAACCAAGGAATGGAAATTCCTAGGTAGCTCGACAAGGGTGAAGAAGTTAGTAGTATTGTAACAAAAAAGAACTTACTTCTTCTGTTCCAAATTACTTGTAGTTTTAGACTTGCACACAAGAATTAAAAAAAGTGAATAAAATAGATATATGTAGAAAATGAAGATGAGATAAATAGAGATAAAGATGTGTTTGGAAAAGAGAAAGATCTATTAGAATGCAAAGATGCCAAGTAAATTGTGACGGAGGGAGTATCGATTATCAACATACATGGTACTTTTGCTAGAAAAAAATAATGTGGATATTCGAATCAGGGCCCGGTCAATGCATGATGGCCAGCTCCGGAGGGGCTTTTTGCTGAACAACAAGAGGGACGTTCGCTCGGACAGTGGTTTGGTACAGTGAGTCCGAGGCGCCACATGGCATGAGTGGTCCTCTTCTGTCGACTGCATAGTTGTACAATTATACAGCTCAGTTTTCGTTTCTTTTTCGCCCATATAGAGGGGGCACGGGGTTAACGTTGCTTGACTGACACGAGTGGCCCCCATCCACAGTAAAGCACATTGTACACAAGGAGCACGAAGCAATGTGGACGCGTGGGGGCTCACGCCACGTACAGACCCACGTGCGTTCTGACGTGCCTAATGCACCCGAATACATACGCGGCGGTTCGATACATTACCGCGCGTGAAAGCCATTGCCCAAAACCATCCCTCCAATGAAACCCGGCCCATCTGGCCATATATAAACGCTATATATTGCAGAGAGACTACGACAGCTAGGACACTACATTAATTACATGCATGAGTGACCATCATTCTCTAAGCGGACAGAAGAATGCATACATGCATATGAGTCATCATCTCTCACCCTTGCAGACAGGGAGATCCTGCAGTTTGTAGCTGTGTCTCAATCTATTTCGTTCATTTTTCGGAAACTTTTACAACACCTCATAGCTCTGATTTTATGCTTTTAACACTGCATCAAGAGAGTAGTTATTAATCAATAGTACAAGTTAAACACCATCGTCACAAGTCACTAATATTTACAGTAGCTTAGCTCGTTATGTCTGGTTTGGTGCACTAGCTAGCTAGGGTTAGGCCCACTGATTCCCTGCAGCAGCACACTATTATAGGCCCTAGAGTATAGTGCGAGGTTATTATCGTAAAACTGCACCGTCATCGTCGTACAATATGGCTGCTGTTCTAGGGAAGTGACACCAAAGCAAAAGTAACATAGCACTGCAAAGGTGCCACTGCCATGGATGAGCAGCGAGGGGCCGCCCCACCTCCTCAGGCAGCGGCGGCCCTCCCTCCCCGGCCTCCTTCTTCTCCGGCACCGCCGACAACACGGTGCTCGAGTTCTTCACCAGCGAGGTCCCCGAGCAATGGCTGGTGGACGACGACAACGACCAGCAGGCCCAGCAGCAGCAAGCCGCGTGGGGGTGGGGCGGCGGGAACAGCAGCAACCCGCCGGCGGAAGCGAGGCGGCGGGGAAGGCGGCCCCTGCCCCGCACCGACGGCACCTTCGTGAGCCACGTGGAGGCCGAGCGGCAGCGCCGCGACAAGCTCCACCGCCGCTTCTGCGACCTCCGCGCCGTGGTCCCCACCGTGTCCAGGATGGACAAGGCGTCGCTCCTCGCCGACGCCACCGCCTACATCACCGACCTGCGCGCCCGCGTCGAGAAGCTCGAGATCGAGGCGCGGAGCAGGGCGCCGCCCGCCGCGGCGTCCTCCTCCTCCCTCGCCGGGCTCGAGGACAGCGAGGAGGAGGAGAGGCTGGAGGTGCGGATGGTGGGGCCATCGGACGACGAGGCGTCGCTGCGGTTCACGACCTCGGCGGCGCACGCCCCCGCGCGGCTCATGGCCGCGCTCCGGTCGCTGGGCCTGCACGTGCACCACGCGTCCGTGT
Organism: Chloris gayana; assembly: GCA_031894775.1. NCBI lineage: Eukaryota > Viridiplantae > Streptophyta > Magnoliopsida > Poales > Poaceae > Chloris > Chloris gayana. The sequence goes on from JAUNZO010001350.1 coordinate 80,900, forward strand.
GCCGCCTCGGCGGCGTCACCGTGCAGGACGCCGTCGTCGACGTGCCCGCCGCGCTGCGCGACGAGGCCGCCCTCCGTGCCAGCTTGCTCCACAGGCTGCAGGAGGAGAGCGGCTGCTAGCTTAATTAGCTAGTACTAGCTCCCAGCTGCACCAGCAAATGAATCGCGCGGAATCAGCAATGCGCGCCAGGTTACTGACGACCGATGATATGATGCGCATCCTATCTGCCTGCTGGAATAATACCGGTGTGTGATTTTTAGGGCCTGCATATGGTATTTCTTGGTGGGTTTTATTGGGATTAGGTTCCAATCTGAACTGAATCTCAAGAATGTCCAACGAAATGCCCTGAATAATAGCCTGTCTCAGGTAGCCATTAGTAGTAGTTGTGCATTTCAATTGTTCGCATTGGCATTTTCACATATTCTATGAATCCATGTTGTTAGTTTGTTTCGGACCTATCATCTCTCCATGTTATTTGTCACATCAAGATGCATATGTGTTATTCGATTCCAGCGTGTTCAGCATGTTTTCATGATTCACGGATTAAAAGGTTTTTCCGTCCCATCTAGCTAGAATATGCCAGAATATACCACAACTGAAGCTTAAGTTAATGCCGATCGAAGGTTCAAAGAAGATGATTTATATATGTCTTGTCACCATATTTGAATCAGTTGAACAACACGGTTTCAATTTATGAATTTGTATAGGTAATGTGTAAAATGATACTTTCAATTGAGTCTCATATGATAAAAGAATTATAAGTAGTAAAAATGGCATGTTCTCAAAGATATTGAGGAGGACTTTGCGTGAGATCATATGAAAAATAGTGTCATTGTTTCCAAAATATGAAAGTAATAATTGTCCATCACAACTTCTTCAGATTGGTCACTCTCACGTGTGAATAAGAGCTCTCAATCTCTTACTCATTTACAAAACATGAGTGAAGGATCAGAGCATATGTCTTCCCCGTATATAGAAGAAGAAGAAAACCATTTAAAACACATGATCCATACCAAGGGCGTGCTTGTGATGGCTCTGGATTATTCAAAAAAATGTTTTAGATTCTATACACAAGTTCAACACTCTCTCTCGTGTGCAGCTCTTATGGGTGCAAACACAAAAATAGGAGCGCAGCGGTAGAATATACTGTCATGCTAGGACTTGAACTCAAGACCTATGATTTAATACCATGTTAAGTCACTATGCATCAACAATATGCAGCCAAAAGCCTAAGTTTATAGGAAAATGTGCCAATTCACTTATGGTTCAATATAAACCAACAATTGACCCCCGGTTTCTCGAACCATATGTGCCTAATAAATAATATTTTTTCTAAAAATATGCCATATTGAAATGCGTGGAAATATGCTATGTGTAGCCTAACAGTGTGCATCTTGGAATTTAGCGAGAGTCTATGCATAGCTATTCCTTAGGGATCGGAAAAACACATCAGAATGTCATTGCTGCTTAAGAGCGACCGCGAGAGATTAGTGCCAGCTCTGGTCAAGGTTGTGTCGTCGGAGAGCCGGGGCAAGGAAACTCGATTCCAGTTTGAAATTTCTTTCGTCGTCAGTGTATATACACGAGTAAGGGTGTGTTCGTTTCCTAGGGTCTAAACTTTAGAACTTGTCACATCAAAAAAATTTTACTATTTAGAAGTAGTAAATAAAGTTTAATTATAAAATAAATTACAGGCCACTAGACTAATTTACTGAGACGAATCTAATGAGGTTAATTAAGTCGTGATTAGAAGACGATTACTGTAGCATCACTTTAACAAAATCTAAATTAATTAAGCTCATTAGATTCATCTAAAATTAGCACCGATCTGTCAATAGGGTTTTATCATTAAATTGATCGAAATATTCATAAATAGTAAGATTCTTTTTGATGTGACAGATGCTTAAATTTTAGAGGCGAGAAAACGAACAGGGCCTAAGATTTTTAGGGAAGATTGGCAAGGAAATACTGGGCGATCGAGTTCCATTTCCATCTTGCGGGAGAGCCAGTTCGGGTGTAGTGCGCTATGCATCGGACCAAATGACGACGCACAAGTGGCGGGCGCGGGAACCCGGACGAGAAGATGAGTTCAGAAGCATCGGCCCTATGCCACGAGTTTGATGGGAGAGTCGCTTTGTACGGCGTCACATGCATGCATGCTGAATGCCGACACTTTTGCCATCTGAATCTCTCTGAAAAAAAGAGAAAAGTAAAAGCACCACACCTCCTCCTGTGCGCATACGTACGGCCGCGTGGCAATTGGGAACGCTTGCTCTCGTGCCCGATGGGGGACATGCCCGCTAAACGTACCGCATCAGTCCTTGATCGATACTGTGGGGGTCAACAAGTTATCATGCCACGGTCTCACCTCTTGATCCTTGATAAGTTTCCCGCTAAACATGAGATTCACACGAGTCCAACAATAAAAACAAGAAACATGATAGTTGTGGTTCTCGGAAACTTATATTTTTTCCCTAAAACAATGACATAAATAGTTGTATTTTACGAAATTTATTCTTTTTAATTAACTGTCATGCTGAATAATGGTTTTTATGAACATATACACGATACTGAGCTTCTTGAGATCTCCATGAAGGTAACCATAAAATGTCTCACTATCGAAATGTACATGACATTCTACTAAAAGAATATAATTAAGCATAAATGCAATAAGCATATCAACTACGAGATTTGAACCTGAATAGACCGGGTTATGTTCAATTGCATGCTAAGTAAAATGCTAGAAGGTACTTATTGCAACATTGGTACCGCAAAAATATTAATGGTGATGATGATACACACTAACTAATTAGAACATAGAGCATGCATGAGAGACAAAGATTGACTTGTATGAAGAACGACCGACATTTAAACTTTAATTGGGCTTACTACGTCTAATGCAAGATGGTTAGCAATAAGTACAATAGGCCATAAGGAAAAAAGTATTTAAATGGTATTTAAACAAGCTCAACCATCTCCCTTAAATTATTGCTGCCCTTATAAAAAAAATCTAAATCAAATATAATCACCAGGTACACTATCTCATACTCCCTCCGTCCCAATTTACTTGTCATTCTAGACTCATCCGGATTTCCCAATTTACTTGTCATCCTCGCATCCCAATGCACTTTTTTCTCTTCCCAATACATCTCTATCTCTATCTCTCTCCTCCTCGTTTTCTCGCGTACCTACCTTATTCACTTCTCCTTAATTCTTGTGCCCAAGTCTAAAACGTAAGTAATTTGGGACGGAGGGAGTATGATTTTGCAAATAAGAAATAGAAGTTACAATTTATCCGTCGACATTTGTTTTCCTCAAAATCTGTTAAACTTTTGGAATATTAAATTTGAACACCTGGAATAATGACACTTTACTATTGGAACAATGAAAATACTCTAACAATAGGCTTGCATAATGTACATGATTGTTCTAGTTTAAGACATGATGGTTCCACTTGCGTAGTTCGATTGTTCCAAAGGTACATTTTGATTGTTCAACTAATTCAATTTGAATGTTCCAAAAATTTTGATATATTTTATAAAATAGTCTGATGACATATAAATAGAAAATTTCATATGATGTCATGTTTAAGCTCTTTCAGCGTGCATGCTCTTATCATGTTGTTAGTTAAGAATGTTGATTATGCATCATCAAATTAATCATAGGAGATACTATGCTTCATCGAATCACAATGCAAGTCACTGGCAACAATCAAGGAGATACTGTGCTTGATCCCGGTTTTGCAGTAATTGGCAACAATATACACAACCAAGGAAAGTAAATAATCACAGATATATTGCTTTATGTCATCACGGTCCAAATCAAAATCATTCGATGTGATACTTTCCAGTTTAACGGCCCATAATCATGGACTCTCAAGAATTCGATGCGCAACCCAGCCCAGCCCAGTCCAAATCACGCGAACATCTTCTTTCCTACAAAACGACAGACCTCCACCATCTCTCCCTCTCTCCTTGGGTCAGTCCTCGCCTGCCTTCCCCACTCTCCTCTCCCCAAATCCCAATCGCACGCGGCACAAATCCTCTCCAAATTCCCGGCTACTCGATCGCCTCCGCCGCGTGCGCGAACTATACCCGAGCTTCCCCGCCTCCGTCCTCCCGGCCGGCACCACCCGCGCGCTGCGCCGTCGCGGTTTGAGGTGTGCGAGGGGCCAAAACCCTAGCCGCCTCCAGATCCCGATCCCGCGAGGAGGCGGGGAGGGAGGGGCCCGCGCCGCAGATGGAGCCCGCGGCGGGGCGCAAGGAGTGGCGCGCCGTCCCCGACGCCCCGCTCCGCTCCAATGGCGGCGAGGTAACCCCCTTCGCTTCTTCCTCCCAGCTGCAAAACCCCTTCCATTTCGACTGCCATGGTCACTGACTCCGTGTTGTTGGTTGGTGTTCAGGACGCCTCGGAGCACGGTAAGATGGGGAAATCGGAGGACAGGACCATCTATGAGGTGCGTGCTCTGCATGCTTGCTTTTGGTACACTGAAAACGCATGGTTTTTAGCTCCGCGTGGTCAGGACATTTTAGTTCTTTCTTTGTGCAGGAAAGGGCGGGGGGATTGGAGGACTTCTGTTCCATTACGATCGACGGGAGTGGGGGCTCAGCGAGGATCTGCTGCAGCAGCGGCTGCAGAGCATCGCACAGCAGAGGGAACGGCTGCACCAAGTCGAGATTGAGCTGCGCGTGCAGGCCCTCGTACACCCCCAGATCGTCGAGGCACAGCGCAGTTTCCAGGCAGCCGCCAAGGAGCATGCTACGGCTGCGGCCAAGCTCAAGGTTACATCTTATTCTTTAATTCTCTTTCCAAAGCCAGTCTTTTTCCTGGTACTATCTTAAAGAAGCACATGCATTGACCAGTAGAGACCTGGTCAACACTGGGCTGGTGGTAGCTAGGGAGGTAGTTGAGCACTTGCTAGTGAGCTGCTACTGCTTGTTTGCATGATTTTGAAATCCAGAGGTTTGATAAGCAGGAAATGGTACATGTGCTTGTTGAATTATATACTAATGACATGGGCATGACATTGAGAAAAAAGTTACTTACGTTGTAGGAGTCCTCGCGGTTTGTTATTTTTTTGCAGTGGTTAATTTTTGTTGGGCGCTGATGGACGATTTGGAATGTTGTTTTGTGCTCAGTTAATCCCATTACAGATTACACAGCTATTGCAATTATTTGTTCCTGTGATCACTATGATGATAAAATTTGGGGTAGCTCCTAACAAAACTATCTAGTCTAGTCTTATGATTTGATTTGACATTTGTACTTTTGCTTCTTACCTTTGTTTGTTTCAGTTATGCTCACAATATACAGTTATCTGAAAAGTAATTTATGTCTGAGTTGATCAGGATCAACTGCATGAGCGGGAACAGTACATTCTTGAGCTGGAAATGAAACTCAATGACAAGGATAGGGAATTAAACGCTTTGAAGATTGACCATCAAACAGTTGGATCTCTTCACTTGTTTTGTACTGTTCACAGTATGAGGTGATGATGACTTCTCATATGGTTTTTGTTTACTTCGTCAGGTGTGGGCAAATCAAGATCTTCTTAGGGAACAAACTAAAGAGCTGGCAACTTTCAGGTGCCAATAACAACTTTTAGTCTTGCTTTCCATGGAACTGGGTTTCATTGTGTAGTATTGCTAGAGTTGCAAAATTTTAAATTGAAAGCAACATTCACATTTTCTGGGCAATATGTGGATGGAATTATGAAGTTCCTGTGATGGATTATACAGAAAGGCCACCGGGCTGTTCCTCTTTTCAGTTTGGACCTAAATGAACCACTTTATTGCTTAGCCTAGTCCTGCAAATTCTGGAGTCATTTGCTGTAGTTATGCGTAATGTGCAGTAAGGCCAATTTGTTAGCTTGTTCAACTAGTTTATTGCTATAATTGAATCATATGCCTTGACATTTTCCAGTTTTCTGCAGAAGAGAACGTGACAACTCAGAAGCTGAAAGAGCCCAACATCTGAAACAAATTCATGATCTCCAGGAACATCTGCGTGAAAAAGAAAACCAATATATTGCGTTAGAGGAACAAGTATTTTGCTCAAACCTTCTTTTTTTTTATTCTATTTACATAGTATGAATCTTCTCTGGTTAAATGCTTTTTTGCTCACTATGTTATCCTTTTTCCTTATGCTTGGCATATTTGCCTCTAATAGAGTATATTTTGTTGGCATCACCTTTTAATTTTTAAATTGCTTGCATGTTAGTCTCTTGTAAAAATGCAATCCTATAGTACCCAAAAAAGATATGCGAAGGAGACTTTAAAACAACTTTGAACAATGAACATATTTTTGGAGTTCTTTTTTTGGTATGTTTACTATATCTTGCCTCAAGGGGGAATATTGTGCTACATAATAGTTGGTTAAAGTTTCTTTGTACTAATATACCTGACAATGAAAAGATTGGTTGTAGGAAAGTTTCTTGTTGAATGGTCTGTGTTGCTGACTGATTTATTGCTCAAGTAATTTGCATGTAAAGATCATTAGTTTTTTACATTGAGCCACCCCGTTAATGGCCAATTTATTGTACAGCATAGGGTTGCTCAAGAGAACATTCTTTACAAGGACGAGCAGTTGAGGGAAGCCCATGCTTGGGTTGCACGTGTTCAAGAAATGGATGCTCTGCAGTCTCAGACCCTCCAAGTTGAGCTGCGCGAGCGTATGGAGCAGTTTCATCAATATTGGATCAGTTCCCAGCAACAGGTATATTTCCTAGCTTGAATAACTTGTCACTATTCAATCATTGCTTCACTCCTTTGCTACTGCACCTTTGTTAGACTGGAAGTTTCACCACTTGTGTTTTCCTACAGTATGCTGAAATGCAGCGGGGTTATCTACATACTATACAAAAACTCCAGGCAGAACTAACTGAAACAAAAGAGCAATCTGGTGCTCAGAAAGATGGTCTCCAAGTTTCTCGGGAAGGTTCAGCTGAATCGTCATTTGTCCAAAGCATAGCGAACAGTGTGGCATCAAATGGCAGTGCAACAGCTGATGGGAACCAGTCATTGAAAAATAATGGAAGTGTGGATGCCTCTGTAAAGGTATGGATTTCCAGTAATTTCGGCATGCAATTTAGAAGTCTATCTATGGGAAAGGCGAAATGCAGTACCTGTTTTGCTATTTTTATCATGATTCATGGCAAATCTCCTTATTTCTTATTCGTTGATTTGCCATACCTGTTTTGAGTTCTTTCTGTTTCCATTTTTTTGTTGTTGCCATCTTCTGTTTTTCTACCATACAGTTTTCAGCACACCTGTATTTTCAATTAATATCATTGTATTAAACTTATATTTTTGTAAATATATGACATACCTTGCTAGAAAATACTGACTAGATATGTGACCCTATACCGCTTTCAGGGGAATAATATCTCTGCTGTACCTGTTGCTCCATCTTCTCTATTGGGAATAGGTGGTTATGTTCCATCTGCTCATATTGCTGGGATACATTCTTATATGATGCATCCTCAAGGTATTCCTCAACCCTTGACATCACCAAATTCTGGTGTTCCTCAGTTTGGCACTTTCCAGTCTCAGTCTGCTGTTCAACCAAATGTGCACTGGCCCAATCAGCAGGTAAATTCTCGGGACCCTAAGCATATCGTAAACATATTGCAACTTAGTGTACCTATTCTGATTTGGTCATTCTTCTCATTTAGGAAGCACAAAATGTCTCACAAATACAAAATGAAACAAACTATCAACCATCCCAATCAGACCAGACTGCATTACACCAAGGTCCTATTAATGATGATGATCTGTCCTCGAAGCAAAGTCAAGTTAGCCAATCAGATCATCTTAATGCCCATGAGAAACAGCAGAGCATCTCAAGTACACTTACTGAATCAACTCACGAACTCACGGTTAGTCCGTTTGATCATTATTTACATTTGGTACAATTAGACCATGTTAATTTATTAGTTTATTACTGTTGCAGGTTGTTCAATCAAATATAGCTGAACAGATGGCTTATGATGAGCAGCAAAAATCCTTAAAAGAGCAAGCTTCACCTTCAGAGTTGAATCCTAGCATGGCTGAACATGAAGATAAAAAGACAGAGACAAAGGTCTTCTTTTCCTAGTATTTGTTTCTTTTATAGTTTTGCATTCTTTGTAGGAGGATCTAATGCCGAGTTTACTTTATGAAAACCAGGATGAAAGAGTTGCATCTGATAAGCAACATGAACAGGTTTCTAGGCAGCAAAAGCCTACATCTTTAAACTTTACTGTGTCAACTACCCAGACTCACTTGAAAAGTAGTGTGGCAGAGTTGAATCCTGGTGTTGTAAATCAGATTGACACAGTGAAATCAGCTGTTGGTGGCCATGGTTCATCATTGCCTCGTACAACAAAGGAGCCTGCTCTTCTTGATGAGAGATCTCTTCTGGCTTGCATAGTGCGTGCAGTTCCTGCTGGAGCCGATGGTGGAATCAGGATCAGTACAACTGTGAGTTTTTTTTCTCATTCATTAAGTTAGGATGATATGTACGAACTATCATACTCTTTTATTTCTTGCTGCTGCTGATATATTCTGATTTGTATGCTTTTTTTTCCCTCAGCTGCCAAATAGGCTTGGGAAAATGTTGGCTCCTCTTCATTGGCATGACTATAAGAAACAATATGGGAAGCTAGACGATTTTGTGGCTAGTCATCCAGAGGTTCACTTTCATATTGCAAATACTGTCTACATAGTCTCTGTTACTTGTGTTGCTGAGATGTAAGTTCTTCTGCAGCTCTTTGTTATTGAGGGAGATTTGATTCATCTTCGCGAAGGAGCACAACAAATCATCTCCGCTACTACTGCTGCTGCGAAAATTGCTGCTGCCACAGCATCTTCTGCCCCTTACTCGACATTACTACCTTCTGTTGCTGTTACTCCTGTGGCACAGAACACTCGGCAAAAAAGGGGGCCTGTAAATGCGATTCCCTCCAGAAATGGTTCTATCACAGATCAGTATAATATCATTCAGAGGGTTGGTGATGTAACAATTTCGGGCAAAGACAATGGTTTCTTAGATGAAGCTCGAACTGGAAAGTCATCTATGCAGACAAATGCTGCAAATGGAGCAAGAACTGAACGAGCTGGTGCCCTGGCACATGACAAAGGCATCAATAATATCAGACATGGTTATGGAGGAAAACAACAGGGGAGGTATGATTTATATCTGACGTGATTTTAAGGCTAGCATGTTTTAATTATCAAGCGTTCTAGCTTAATTTTCTCTTGATATTTCAGGCCTACAGCGCCAGGGTACGTTTCCAGAAGATGAAGCGACTTTCACTAGGTATGCAAAATGAGTACTACTATAGGTCCAACTCGATTGTCAAACCAGTGTCCAACCAATACAAAAGATATCACAGTAAATGAGCCCAAAAACATCACTTGTGTCTTGGTTGGGCACACTGGTTGGACAATCGGGTTGGACCCATAGCATTTTCCATGCAAAATATGTATTCTATCGTAGGTCACTAAGTTTTCTTATCCACTATTAAAATAAACTTGTTCACCATCTTACTAATTGTTATTCAAGTCATTCTAGTGCTGCTATTGTGATAAATTGATTCTATGCAATTTTCTATTTTCATTTGTGCTTTTGCAATATCGATTTGTTGTGCTTATCTTGTTGTATATCATGGCTATCATCAGACCAATCGTGTTCATATCTGGAAGAGTAGATGCAGTACCTATTTCTTTGGATTAAGAACTTTGCATTGTGACATACTTTGCTGTTTTGATTGTAGGTTGAGTTGGTTCAAGGGAGGTGACTTGATCGGAAATCTTGCAAGTAGCAATGTTTCAGTTTAAGATGGTCCCTGTTGAAGATCACCTGAATTAATTATTCTAGATTTATTCTGCACCATTGCTGTCCAGAGTGTGGTGGGCCTTCTTTTGGCAAGTTGTACTGAATTGCTAGTCTGAAAATCAGAAAAGGCAGATGAAGTTTTTGCAACTAGGTAACCTGTCCTTGCCTATATTGTGGTGCACTTAGAATGATGCGACAGCTTCATGTCTTGCACTATATTGCTTGACGTTTGCCGAAAACGAGGGCTTTAATTTAAGTTGGCTATCGAACCATGGCATGATATCATTCTGTTCTTCCGTTGCCCGGTAATGAATGGAAGCCAACTTTTATTTAAGTTGCGCTTGCCCTCGAGCAGCTCGCAGTGGCTTTGCCCATTCGTAGTTTCGTTGCATAATCATTTGGATGGGGCTGGTTCAAATAAGATTACAGGCATTGTGGATAGAAGTAGGACTCTTGGATTTATAACAGAATCGATCGGCATGTATCGTCGCATATTTATTCACATTGCTAGCGGCCACGGCGTGGGTCAGCAGAGAAGATAGGAAAGCCGCAGTGCAATGAGTCATGGTAGCAGCAGTGTACTTGCAGCAGTGCGAACAGGTGAGTCGCGAGCAGGCCGTCAGCTGCATCAGCACCGTGCTTTTGACGGCATCGAGCCTGATCTCATCCCTGATATGAATGAGAAATTTCTGTGCATGATGTTTCATCATTATTTTGGAAAACCGAATAGCATTCCGGCTTAACCAAACTCTTGTCTCGATTTGTTTGTACGTTTATCATCTTAATCTTAGACGTGAATCACAACAATCTAACAAGCTAAGAGGAGGCCTTATGTTATGGACAGGCTGTTGGGCCTTATGGGCCGGACTGTACTGTAGCAACCCACTACTGTCACTAGAGGTGGCCAAATGAGCCGTGCTTTGTGGGTTGTCTGAAAGCCTGCAAAAAAAGCCCGGTATGGCCTGAACCCGCCACGATGCTACGGGCCGTGCTTGGCTGAGGCCTCGGCCTGGTGGGTGGCATGGCACGGCTCGATTAAGAAGTTGCTCAATAAAATTATAAATATAATTTATACTTGAAAGTTATCTAGAACTTGGTTTGGTGGTAAAGAAACCAATTCTCAACTTTGATTCCCGAGCTCAAATCCCACCCTACACAATATGTGCACTGATTGGGCCAAACAAGCCGCCGTGTTAGTGGACCTAACGGGCCGATCTGGCACAGTTAGGCATTTTCATGCCGTGCCGTGGGCCATCATCTCCGCCCGTGGGTTGGCACGGCATGGCCCGATAATAATTTTGTGCCATGCTGGCTCGATATTAAACGGGTTGTGCTTTCATGGGCCTGAGCTGTGACGTACCGGACGGCCTGTTTGGCCACCTATAGTGACAGCTACTGTAGCGGCGGCTAGGTTTAGGATTATTGAGTCTCCGAAAAGAGGCGATTTGCGGGGTTCTTTCTGCTAGGTCCTAGTCGTTCCCCAACATCATAGGCCAAAACAGAGTTCAACAGTATTATCCAGAATGAACTTCGCAAGATGTACAGTTTACTGATTGGAATTTGCTATGCATCCGATAGAATTGTGCGACTCACGTTCGATTGAATCATGATCTGCCGCTGCTTCCATCTGATTGCCAACTGAAGACTTAATCTCATGTAGGATGATGTAGTCAGAGGTGGCTCGTCGGACCTGATTCCTGTTTTTAGATGCGTACCACCGTCATATAAGCATATATGATGGACTTACCGTATTAATTCCTCCAAATCCTAGGAAAGGTACAGAAACCGAAAGTGATACAAGACATGTTTGCTAGTGCCCTAGTATCAGTTTCGGACAAAAGATCCTGCCTTGTTTGGAACCTGAGCGAAATATTCTGAACAATATGTATTTTGTCCAAAGTGGTGGCCAGGCCCAAAGTATCTCCAAAGCGGTACCGGCAGAGGGTCTGTTTTTTCAGGTCGAGTGTACGTTTGGATGCGGACCAATTTCACCTTGCCAATGTTTCAAAAAAAAAAAAAATCACCTTGCCAAACATTGGCTCGCCCGCGTGTTTATTATTATTATTATTATTAGTTTTCTACCAAGGCTCGCCCGCGTGTTGGCGTCAAAATAGTACGAAGATGCCTTGGATTGTTGGCTAACCAAATTTTGGTGGTGGTTGGGCGCACCAAACTTTGGCGAGCTAGCATGGCATGTATCCAAACGTACCCTTAAATGTGTTACATATCATCCATTTCTAGAAATTTTCTCCCCCTACCTGTTGGGACATGATTCTTAGGATACGTTTGGTTTGACGCCAAAGCTAGCCCAACCAAAAGTTGGTGCGCCAACGTGATTTTGGCCATCGTTTGGTTCAGTACCCATGCCTTGGCGAGCCAACGTGCCCACGCCAACGTAGTAGCCCACGCAGTTGATTTTTACGCCCGCATGTTGGTCAGTTGAGGGTGGCACATTTGCTCGCCAATAATTTGGTACGCCTGCAGTTGGCAGGGTGTGGCTGGGCAAAATCCAAACGTGCCCTTTTTGTAATTTATTTTTTGAATTTCCTTGCTTTCAGTCTGAGCAAGAGAAGCTTTCAATCAATGTTTAATGGGTGCGTGAGGTTAACAGATCCACGAGTGTAGATGGATCCATGAAAGGTTATGATTTGATCGGTATGATTTTGTATAAATTTATAGTTTAAAAATCTATAGGTTATGTGTTTTTGTATAAGATATATTTCAATTTTATCTCATGTATTTCTTATGGAAAAAAATGTTTTTTATTTACACCATTATTGTTTAAATTCGCTAACGGATTTACCTGCTAGATCTGATAAGGAGTAGCGTAAGGAAAAAGATAATCTAGCAACCGTTGGATTAGATTGTAAGGTCCTCTAAGTTGACTGAAATTTACTAAAACTTTCAATCACCTGAAAAATAGCGAAGCCCTTTAATTTATTTTTATGAACAAAGAGCGCGCCAATGCAAAACATTGTCGTCCTCTGAATTCTCACACGGGCAACACAACACTGAATTCCGGAGAGCACTCTGCTCTTATCCGCTTCACGGATGAACTGATGTGGCGGCGAGTGAGGCTGTAATCGGTAAAGAAATAATCGAGCAGGGATGGAGCTAGAAGAACTGACAAGCTGTAAACTGATTTTTTTGTTTCTACAGCTGTAGATCTTTTCTTTTGGAGAGTTGACAAGCTGTTACTGTTTTGGAGAAAGGAACGATGCGCTCCGCCCATTTGCATTAAAAAAAAAGAAATAAAAAAAATAGAAAAAGCTCGATTCAGTTGGCGGTTTTCAGCCATACAATCCGCGCCGGACGGACGAGATCCCGCCTCTAATTGATGTTACGTTGTTCTTCTCCCCGTCACGCGCACGCGAACGTCTGTGTTTTGAGGCGACGGCGACGGCGTGGCGTGGAAGCTAAAACATTTTCACCGCCGCTGCGCACTGCGTCCCAGGGCTTATCCGTCTGCCACCCGACGGCGACCGGCGATACCGCCGAATGGTGGCATGGCTGGCCTACTCGACGCAGTAAGTGCGCCTCTCGCCGTCTCGCCTGCTGCCTAGCGCACACCTGCGCGATGCGCGTCGCACGATTTCATGGGCCTGTGCACCGGTCTTGTTTCTTGTTCGCCTTGACGGCGGCGAGCACCGAGGACGCCGATTGCACCTGCTGCCGTGGCCAGGTTGTTTTCTTGATCTTTTCCACTCTCACTTCCACTAGGCACCCACTACTGTGCACGCCAGGTGCTTACAAAAATGCTGGACCGTGCGGCTTGTTCACATCGACGTTACCTGTACTGTAGTGGGGGCAGCACGGAGCTTTGACTTGGTCTTGCATCAACGCTGTTCATGGGGACCCCAAAAATCAATTCCTTTTTATCCGGATCACAGGAGCTCGGGAGACCGGGTCGGGTGGACGATGGAGCTGCAGCTACGGCAGTGTTGTCGTTTTGAGTGCTACTTGCTGTCTGGATGGCAACAACTAGTTATCACTGTCATCTGCGCGCCTTAGTCCAGCGTTTGAATTAATGGTTGAAGTTGACGACCCAAAATATCGTCCACCTTTTCATCCTCCTTGTAAGTGTCCCTATTCTTTCCGGCGGCTATTGCTTCTTCATTTTATTGCCAAGCAAATAGCCAAAGCTCATAGGTTCGGTGCAGGAGTCAGTTCAAGAAACACCTGCGAGCAACTACAGCTTCAGATGGCTGAGTCGCTCGTTGCGCCCGTGATCACCAAGCTGTCCATAAAGGCCGCTGACATGATTGTGCAGCGCGTATCTTGCATGTGGGGAGTCGACGATGACCGCACTAAGCTAGAGCGCCGGCTGCTGGCCGTGCAACGCATTCTTGCCGACGCGGAGGTGAAGAGCGAAACTGACCCCGCTTGCCTACCAAGCTGACGATGTCCTCGACGACTTCCAGTACGAGGCTCTGCGCTGTGAGGCCCAGAGCAACTTGCCCATGACAAGCAAGGTACTGAACTACTTCACCTCGCAAAATCGACTTGTGTTTCGTTATAAGGCAAGCAGGGAGCTCAAGAATGTACTAGACAAGATTGAAGAGCTAGTGTCCGAGATGAACACATTTGGTCTGGTACAACGCATGGAGGAGCCACAAGTTCCTCATCGGGAGACTCATTCGGGATTGGACAATTCTGCAGAGATCCTTGGCAGAGATGATGATAAGGAGGTGGTGGTGAAGCTATTGCTTGACCAGCGTGATCAACAAAAGGTGCATGTGCTTCCTATCGTAGGGATGGGGGGTTTGGGTAAGACAACGCTAGCAAAGATGGTGTACGACAGCCAAAATCACTTCGAGCTGAAGATGTGGCACTGTGTATCAGAGAACTTTGAAGTTACTCCTCTTGTGAGATCTGTAATTGAGTTGGCTACAAATGTCAGATGTGACCTACCTGACAATATTGAACTGTTGCGACGGCGACTTCAAGAAGTCATTGGCAAGAAAAGTTTCCTGCTCATTCTTGATGATGTGTGGAATGAAGACCAACACAAGTGGGAAGATGGCCTGAAGCCACTACTCTGTTCATCCATCGGTGGATCAGGGAGCATGATAATTGTCACAAGTCGAAGCCGAGAAGTGGCCTCAATAATGGGACAAAAAGATGGGCTGTCAAAAAGGTAGAGGAGGTAGGATGGGCAGTTGGTCAGATCTAGTATGGATCATACATGGACGATAGTTGGAGTCGGCGGCTCTCCTAGGCTTCCCTCATCTGGGATCCCTTGCTAGCTTGTATTTGTGAAGGATATGTTAATCTGGGTCAAAGATACTTGTTCTCGATGAGTGAAGATTATGGTATTACGCCTCGACGAAATGCTTTGGATTCTAGAAGGACTATAATGAGAGGTCCTGCCACCCCATGAGTTAATGCCTCTTAGTGAAGATGATTCATGGAAACTGTTCAAAATGAAAGCATTTAGTAAAGGAGTACAAGAGCAGGCAGAGTTGGTTGCAATTGGTAGACGTATCGTCAGCAAGTGCAAGGGATTGCCACTTGCTTTGAAGACAATGGGTGGTTTGATGAGTTCAAAACAACATGTTCATGAATGGGAGGCCATTGCAGATTGTAATATTGGTGATACTGGTAGAGGCAAAGATGAAGTAATGTCTGTATTAAAGCTGAGTTACAGGTACTTGCCATCTGAAATGAAGCAATGCTTTGCTTTCTGTGCAGTTTTTCCCAAGGACTATGAGATGGAGAAGGACATGTTGATTCAACTATGGATGGCAAATGGTTATATTCATGTAGAAGGAACAATGAACTTGGAACAAAAAGGTGAATTCATTTTCAATTATTTGACATGGCGATCTTTTCTCCAAGATGTGAGAAAAAGAATGTGGTTTTTGAGTGGTTCTTATTATGGGTATGGCTCAGAACGAGAGAGATATACATGTAAAATGCACGACTTGATGCATGATCTAGCAAGTGATGTTGCAAGTGAATGTGCAACTGTAGAAGATCTAATTCAGCAGAAAGTATGTATAAAGGATGTCCTTCACTTATACGTATCTGGAATTCATGAACCGAAAAAAGTCAGTCCACTTTTCGAAAGTGTTGTATCTCTTCGAACTTTGTTGATGCCCCCTTACAATGATAAGGAGTTAAAATTGAAGTCGTCAAGAGCATTGCATTGTTTATTGAAAGATTCTATGATTTCTAGGCAACTCACATGCACTACACACTTGAGATACCTTGATCTATCTTGCTCACGAATTATTAGATTGCCAGATTCAGTATGTATGCTATATAATCTACAGACTTTGAGGCTTAACAGTTGCTCTGAACTACAATATTTACCTGAAGATATGGGAATTATGAGGAAGCTCAGCCATCTTTATCTTTTCCAATGTAAAAGCTTGAAACGAATGCCTCCAAAACTTGGTTTACTGCACAATCTTCACACACTAACAACATTTGTTGTGGACACAAAAATTGGCTGCGGGGTCGAGGAACTCAAAGACCTGAGACAACTTTGTTATAGATTGGAACTGTTTAATTTACGGAAAGCAAAGAGTGGGTCAAAGGCCAATCTCCAAGAGAAAAAGAAACTAAGCGAATTGTTGTTGTACTGGGGCCGTGATCGCTTTTACGAGCCTAACATTCATAAGACCAGAAATGAGGAACAAGTATTAGAGTTTCTTGTACCACACGGTATGCTCCAAATTTTGGAGGTACACGGGTATGGTGGCCTTGAAATCTCGCAATGGATGAGAGACCCTCAAATGTTCCGGTGCTTAAGAGAGCTCGTTATGACCAACTGTCGAAGATGTAAGGATGTGCCAGTAGTATGGATGTCATCCTGCCTTGAGCATTTGTCATTACGTAATATGGATGGCATAACCATATTATGCAAGAATATTGATGTGGAAGCTCGAAGCCACAACACCTCTCTGCAAATTTTCCCCAAATTAAAGAGGCTGGAGTTATGTGATTTGCCACAGTTGGCTAGATGGACAGAAAACAATGCAACAACAGTGTCATTTCCCCTACTGAAAGAGCTATCAATCCATGGGTGCAATAAGCTTGCAAGTCTTCCGGATTGCCCAACCCTCTCACATCTAACTCATTATTATACCCCTGCAGAAGAACTTTTTCTATGAGCTTGCCTTTGTGGTTTTGGCCATCTCTTGTCGAATTGAAGGTTGGGGGTCAATTTAACATAGTGATGCCTCTAGAGGAAGATCAAGGTGAAAGACCATTGGAAAACCTGCGAAGCTTGGACGTGACGGGGGAGGACAGCTTCTTAGCATTATTCGCACCTAAGCTTCTACACTGCTTGGTCTATGTGGTGGAATTGGTGATCCATTCATGTATCAATATTGTCCGCTGGCCAGTAGACGAGTTCCAATGCTTGCCTGCCCTTCGATCTCTAAGTATGTTTTTTGTAACAACCTGGTGGAGGACAGCTCATCATCAGAGGAAACACTTCCACTGCCTGAGCTTAAAAAGTTACATATAATACGCTGTGGCAGCTTGCAGGAGATTCCTAAAGTCCCTGCGACCCTTGAAGTACTTAAAGTTGAAAGTAACGAAAATCTGGTGGCGCTCTCTGGGCTTGCAAATCTGGCCAAGCTTAGAGAGCTCAGGATAAGTGATTGCAGTAGGCTGAAAGCGTTGCCTGATGAGATGGATGGTCTCACTTCGCTTGAGCATTTATCAGTTGCTGGTCCAGGGATAGAGAAATTTCCTCACGGTCTGCTACAGCGGCTCACGACCCTCAAAAGACTATCAATATACCGCTGCCCTAACCTGCAGCGACGTTGCAGAGAAGGTGGCGAGTATTTTGAACTGGTCTCTTCTATTCCTGATCTACATATTGAAGCAGAAGCAGTAGAATCAAGCAAAAAGAAGTTTGTAAATAGGCTTCTACCATCCTGCCGACTCTCAAACTAAGGTGTGTGCTCCTCTGCATCACTTCTCTAGTTCTCTTACAGACTTTCGGGTTTGCTTCTGCGCTTTAATAGTACTACTAGGGTGTTATTGGAAGGAAAAATAATGGCTCTGTTTGATGATATATTTTTATTCAAATGATTCGAGTGAAGAATATATAGATGTGTGAAGTTTTAATGGGCTTGTGAAGGCATCTTCCACCAGTATTGCCAGCCTAGGCATACATTGCCAAGAGACCAAACAATTGTAGTATACGTATAGCTTATAATGAGCTTAATCACGTGATTAGTGTAATTGGCCGTAGCTGATGGACCGTGATGCACATATAGCTTAGCTGGTGTGGGGTCTGGCCCTGGCCCGTGACACACGATTGCAATGAAGCCGTCCTGTTGGAGATAAAATCATGAGATAAACAGAGGCCACTCATACGGATCAGTGGGCCTTTAGTATATGCCGGTCCTACAACTCGGTGAAGAAGCAAGGACCTGTTCGCACGGGTCGGTGCAGTGTTTAGTCCCGGAGAGATACGAGCGCAGTTCTATCTCCAACTTAATTAAACGGAAGTTTGTTCAGCGGATCGGACGCGTAAAACAAATTCCCGGCGGCGCGCACGTAGCAGCTGGCTTCCCGTGTCTACCATAATCCCTGCCTATATAAACAAGCAAAAGCCCTACGTGCTAGTGGTCGAGGCATCAACGCCGCCGCCGCCAGGCTGCCGTTCCAAAAAATACACCAATGCCGCCGCTAGGATAGGCACACGCAATCAAAAGCTGCAGCTCCGCCAGGCTGCACGTTGTCACCGTGATTGAACACCGCAGAAGTCTTAAGTCGAAGATTCAACACCGTTGAAGCGCACGCGCGTGCCGGTCTAGTGGAAGATTAGCTGAAGATTAATCTACACGTAACGTCAAGCAGATAGCCCGTTCTTCCATCTCATCAAGATCAAAGGTGTCTACCGTGGGAGTTTGAAGTGCCGTATGGCCTCCCATGATACACCTAGTTGTATCAAAATCAAAAATGTTGATCTATTATGGGAGTTTAAAGTGCCGTATGGCCTCCCATAATACATCTCATGTCCACAAGGCCTAAGATGTCTATTGTGGGAGTTTAAAGTGCCGAATGGCCTCCCATGATACATCTATCTCAGCGATACTTCTAAAAGAAGACTAACCAAGAAGGGAGTTTAAAGTGCCGTATGGCCTCCCATGATATATCATAAAGATTTATGGCGCCGAAAGGCTCGACAAATCATAAATACGGGAGATTGAAGTGCCGAATGGCCTCCCATGATTATTTCCATAGTTATGACGCCGAAAGGCCCGGCAATTTATAAAGACGGGAGATTGAAGTGCCGAATGGCCTCCCATGATTAGTTCTATATTTATGACGTCGCAAAGCTCGACAATTTATAAAGACGGGAGATTGAAGTGCCGAATGGCCTCCCATGATTATTTCCATATTTAGTGACGCCGAAAGGCTCAACAAAATTCTGCTTACTTCATACGTGAGAGCAGAGTTTACATGTTCTATACGAATATAGTATTTGGTTATGCATTGACAAGATATAAGTCATACTCCACCGACATGTCCATCCTAGACAGATCGAACACATTGTTGCCGGGTACCGATGAGGCAAAGGCGACCCTTTCGTTCGAGTTAATGAAGATTGGCGTATACATGACTGGGCACCGACGAGGCGAAAGTCACCCCCTTCATTAATATTTACACCGTCTACATTCGACGTGGCGATGGCATAATGCATGACTGAGTTGGCAATACCAAAGTCATCATCATCATACGCATTTCCACGTGTAGCTTGTATATGAACGAGCTACACTTCATATGAAGACACGACCACTACACGCAGCTTAATCGGAGGTGTTCTATAGACTCGCTCTATAGATGTAATTAACCAGCCGTGTCCTATAAGGCCCCGGGAATCGGCGAACTACGCAATCTCTCTAGTTAGATATCTCCTTAAGCAATGACGTAGAAGACGAAGGAAGACAAAGTCATGTGAACTGTTTATTTTATAATATAATTATTAATGAAATATATGGTTCCTCACTATACGTTTTGTATGTGTACTTTCTCAGTATTTTGTCTTCATTTTGTTTTCACGAACAAAATGGCACGCCCGGTGGGACCCGATTCTCCTCCCATCTTCGCTGCGCTCCAATGGTCATCATTAAAAATTCTTCATCATTTACTCGTCCTCGCTGCGGATTGGACGATGTTTTGTGAAAAATAATCAAGGCTTCGCGAAAGTTCAGCCTACTGGCATGCTCGTTGCTATAAAGTGTATAGCCGGCCATATATTGTTAATATTCTCTGGTCAAGGTCACGTTCTTGCTGCAATATTCGTGGCCATTTATTGGTGTTTTACCCCAAAAGGAAATATATAGAAATGAAATGTTCTGTCTGTGGATTGGCTAAAGATAAAGCACGCCGTGCATGTTCATTTTCTGATGAAACAATTAGTATATGCTGTGAACAAGCATACAGGGCTGGGGGAAATATACATTGCCTGAAACACAGAGCTATGCCGCTAATGGGCAAGTCTTTATCCATACTCCGTCCTGATTGAAGGTCCTGATAACGAATTTAGACTAATGAAGTATTTCATCAGTGTGCTATTGTTGTTTCCCTACGGTGCTCCTAGCAGACATGGAGTAAGCTGGCAAAAGGTGCCGAATCAAAGACTGCAAGGCCAGCTGCAAGCTGGCAACTAAGGTGGCCCGTCCACATGACACATACATCCCTTGATCAAAATTGCAGCCCTAGAGACAACCTAAGAGTCATAATGCAATATGACCAGGCTGATGTTCTTCGTGCTCATGGTCGTCTTAAAATTATTCCATGCTAGCCTCTCCTGGATGATGCTTCTTACCAAAACATGGTTTTGACCGAAAATAATTAGGGTCAAGGGCTAAACTAAACTTGCACGCTCGTCCATATATAAAAAATCAGCTGGCCTACCTTTTTTGCAGCTAGTGTGCATCTTTTATGTGTATGCATACGCCTGATTTGCTTGAAAAAAAAATTCCTACCGGGTATACTGCCCAGGAAGGAAGCAAAGAAAACAGGGGGCAGGATGCATTGCCTCACCTTCAAGCCGTACGTTGCTCTCTAAGCAAGTCTTTGATTATTAATCCTATATAAAAACTTATCATGGGAAATAAATTCCATTAGTTACATGAAGCCGTAGCTGATGAAGCCGGGAATCTTTTCGCTATTCACTACTGATCCCCCTTGGGTGTGCATAGCAAGTAGGGCAAAGGTTACTCCGGGTGCTAACTCTCACACTGCATGCAAATAAAGAGGCTTTTTTGCAGAAGTAGCTTGAACAGGATGCATCACTTGTTGATCAGTCTGTATGCTGGCCACCGGGATAAGATTGATGTTCTCCATGCTCCATGGATCGAACATTATAAATTCTACGTTGATTAGTAATCCTATCCTTGCATTAGACGATTGCTTGGTAATCAAAGTGAGTTCCTTGGCGAAACATAATCCAAATGCCTAACTAAAGTTTATCCAACCTGCATGATGCGTTGCCACAAAAGGCTCGACATGTCTTGTTCATTGCGATTCTTGCCGTGAACTTAATCTTTATCATGAGAGTCAAGGGCAATAAATAATGCCTAACTCTCACACTACAGATCAGCATGTTATTTGACATTGCAAAATCTTAATTTCCTGGTGCCACGATTGACAAGTCATTAACTTTTCGTCGGTGCCACTGCTGGACCATTTGGGTTCACAGCTATCCGCATCGGTCCTCCTGACAGGCCTTAACCTGCATATTATTTCAAAGAAGTAATAGCCTTCTGGATACAAGCATTGATATCTCGATTGACGTTGCAGCAAAAAAAAAAAAAAATCCTATAACTCCTATAGTGAGAAGTGATGAACCATTGGTCTTGAAGACCTTAAAAAGGTTTGTTGTGTAATGCAAAATTCTGAGCGGAGCCATATTATGCTGACGACCGCCTTGCATAACTACAGCCAAGTCAAACCAAGTCAAACTAGGGTGCTTGTATTACTGAGCAACATGCCACTTGATAAAATTTACAAATGGCTTTCAATGTTCTAATTGAGCCATTTGCTGTATAGTCCCTTAATGCCAAGACATACCTCACATACTAAGCTTATTCTTCAGAACAAGATCACTCATCATATGCAGGTCATTTCTGCCATCAGTATTTAGCAAGGCATAATGCTTTGACCAAATAATTTACTGCACGGACTTTCGAGCTCTGCTCATGTTTTAGAAAACAGTTACATGTAGCTATGCTTCAGTTTATGCATATGCAACACCATTATTCACCTCTTCATAACGTGTCTGACCTTGGAGGGTTGAAGAATGCTTTCCTTCAGGCAACTGATGAGGCCAAAAACATCATGTCCTGACAGACAAAGCTGGATGCCATTAATTCAAGAAGGATAAGACCGAGCTTCAAATTGAGACACTGATATGAGCTATGTAACCAACGAGGTCGGATATTAACTATCAAAGAGTGAGCTGGTGGCATATATATCGTGGCCATAGGCCACTTATGAATGGTTTCAATTAAAAACAAATCAAGACACTGAAGAATCAAAGACTATGATTTGAGACCCCAAGCTGGGGGCAAGTTAACCATGAGTGTCGGGGCCACAACAATGCTCACCTAGGTGCATCATGTACAAAAATCGTTCTATTGAAGGCCACCTTCTGCTTCAGAGGAACCAACATGTAACAAATGCGGGGTTCTTTTCCAGCCCCTAATATGCTAACAGTTGATGCTGCCATTTTTTACTCCAAATATATGTTAGCTAGTAAGCTAATATGCAAAACCGCACATATTTGAAGGAAGAAAATTTGGCTTGTTAACCGAGCTTATAAAAAGGAAACTCCAATCGGTTCAAGGGAAAAGTAAAAATGTCCAATTCAGAATATTACGCCCAGTATTCGTGTAGTGACGATGCTATACAACAATTTGGGCTTCATGTGCCTGCATGAACTGAAATGGTAGACAAGTTATCATCTCCAATGAAGAGGTTATGAAATGTGAGTCTGCTTGATGGCAGTGCCATTAGGCTCAAGAAAAAAATCAACACATGTGTGTGACAAATTTGTTTTGGTGAGGCCCTCAGCATGTCGTGGACAGCAGAGCAAGGCAATCGTTGTAGACTGAGTCCTCAAACAAACAAGTGCTACTACAAGATATATACTGGGGGCATAAATATGTCACCCCACAATTACTGTTTTCCTTACATTAAGGGCTCCAATTAGACCCCTCAGCATTTTCAGGACTAAAGATTGAAGGACCTACATGCTAAACTCACCAGGCAAGCTGTAAGCCTGTGACTCCAGAAATCAGTTGCTGGACAAGCTTTCGGGATATGTTCTCATTTTTTTCCTGGACTGATGAGGCTAGAGAAAACCATCTACATGCCCTCACTGACAAGGCTGGTGGGCACTCGATTCTCTTTGACCAACGAGGCATGGAGAACACACCCTTTCCGTGACCGATGAGGCCGGAAACACCTTGTCTTGTTTGATGAGGCATGGTAATTCTACTTCGAGCCGGTCGAGGCTGAACTTCCATTTAAGACTTGTCATGACTCATGATTACCATGACCATTGAGGTAGGACTTTTTATTATGCTCCTTTATACCACTTGCATTGTCAAAACGCAAGTAACAAGCTTCGATGCTAACTTGGAGGCCATGAGTCAATTCCTCAAAGCTGGGGGCAAGACCACCATGAGTGCCAGGGGCATGAAATACTTCTTCCTCGGCATCTATACAGTACAAAACCATGGTTTTGAGGACCATCTTCTACTTCATGGGGACTAACATGTCACAAATGCAAGGCTGAAGTTCTTCTCCAGACCCCAATATCCCAACGTTTTATGATGCCAAATTCTCTCTAAATGTTAGTCAGTTTAAAATCCATGGATTATACACATTAGAAAGAAAAGTTAGGGTATATCATTCAAGCATTAATAGCTTACCAACGCGATCAAAGAAGAAATAAAAGTTCCAATCTATGGAATCTTTCTTCTAGGAAACAAAATCTACTGCAACTTTTTGTATGAACAAGAATCCTCTGGGTTCACTCTCACTATGAAGAAGCATACGTATATATAGCCAGCATATATATGCCATACCTGTATGTGCAATGTTTTTTTTGGCAAAAAAAAATCATTTAGCATGCCTATGATAAGCTAGCTGATCCAAGGATGTTGATTCATGTCATTCTCAAAGAAGAAGCTATCAATCAAATAGGAGTATATCCAAGAGTATGGCAAGTGACACAAGTCGACTATGAGTCCGGGGCCATGACAATGTTTGCCTCTCTGCCTCATGGGCAGAGTGGTCCTAACAAATGGTGTCTTCTATGTTGCAAGAGCTGCCATTAGGTTCCAAGGTGCCATTCAGGTTGACTCGGAGGTGCTAATTACCCAAGTCTGGTTGGGCTATACATGCTCACAAGATAAATCCCAGCATGCTTGAAAAGGCTTTCCAAATTTATTCAAAAGAGAGTGTACATTAAGCGCACCACATCAAGAATCGACGAAAGAGGGTTACTACTTCTTGCCACCCATTTTTCGTAGTAATACTGGATTCACTCCAATAAAAGACCTGCAATACTTGCATACATGGTGGAGAGATCAGCCGATATGCATTTGAATGAGTCTTCCAGTTTGCTCCTACAAGAGATTTTACGTACATGTATATGCAGTGTTTGATAAAGACAAAGCAACTGTCCAATGTGACTGTAGTAAGACATGCCTACATTAATATGAATTTATGCCACTGAAATTGCAATTATTGGCAAGTTCATCGCTGCCATATTCAGTTAGCAAAGCAATCGCTGGAGTCCGGCCATTCTCCAAATAAAATTTCAACACAAATAATGTTGCAGGTATTAACCTTGCCATCTCATTATTATTGTGTCAAGGGATCCAATTCGGTCCTGTGCATTTTTTCAAGACCTATGGTCGAAGCATCTGCATAGTGACTCTGGTTGAAGCCAGAGAGCTATTTTGCCAGGTCACTGTAGCATAGTTCATAACCAGCTTTCCAGGATAATAATGGAAGCTCTAAACTATGACAAGCAGGAATCACATTCCTCACCAAAAATTAAAACAGTGGTTGTCTGGGGCTTGTTTGAGTACCGCATCAGATACAAATATATGATAGTTATGGCATGATTTTTGCTATAGCCTATTATTATCATATGGGAGTAAACTTCATATACTCAATCAAATTCTATTGGTTGGCATTACCCTTACAGACTGCTCATAAGAGAACCGATGAAACTCATCGAGTGGAGTATTATGTTTCACTACATCCCAATATTGATGGATCAGTGTCTTTATTAATTAATCTTGATCTAGATAAACAGTTGATTTGTCTATTCCATAAGAAAAAATATTGAGGAGTCATATGGTATTTCACCATGTCTTAGTATTAATTGTCTTGCAAATACTTACTTCAGCGTGATGACAAAAGGCTCACAAGTTGTTGCCATATAGTTACAAAGCTATGGTATGGCCTCACGCCTCAAGTTGCTACTCTATTCATATGCATCACTACAATAAAGTAGTTGCACTTTGATTTATAATTTATAATTTGATTTTGTAAACTACGGTGTTTGTCTGGGCCCTTATAACTAATTGATTCTTTGGAAACATATCACTACGGCTTGGTATACAAATTCATCAGAATCATTTGAGCTGTGGCGCATGTGAACATGCCCTATGGCTCATGATTATTAAGTCAGCATTTTTTTGTAGTCGTCCATATATACACTTCTTGTGATATTTTTTTTGTCGCTACTCAGAGAAATCACCATAATTTATCCTGCTGCTCCATGTGTCAAAAAAGGAAATCTTCCAAGTAAAGGACTTGAGTTAAACATTCATGATAGTTTGCTTGCTGCCATTTGACGCCACAGGCAAGTTCAGGAATGCTCTTTACCTCAATCAACTATATTATGCTGGGGGCAAATACACATTTTCCCCTACATGGATTATCGTCTATCCAACGGGAAAGGCTACGCACGTTGATAGATTCCATTAACCCCAAATATTTTTCTTGCTTAAACTAAAGCAACTATATTGTTATAAGAAGTTCTCTCATGTGAGAAATATTACTATGGTGTTGTTACCTGCACTATGGCAACTGAAAGAGTATAGCATATTTTTGCAATAATATAAATATTAATCCCGACAATTATGGCATGGATTGTTGCCATAACATACATATTGCTCCTTATGAGTATGGCATGGATTTTCGCCATAACATAAATATTAATCCCGACGATGAGTATGGCATGGATTTTTGCCATATCGTATATATTTCTCTTTATGAGTATGGCATGGATTTTCGCCATAATATATATTTCTTTTTACGAGTATGGCATGGATTTACGCCATGACCTATACCTTTTCCTTTACAAATATGGCATGGATTTTCGCCATAACATATATATTCCTCTTTGTGAGCATGGCATGGATTTTCGCCATAGCATATATATTTCTCTTTATGAGTATGGCATGGATTTACGCCATGACCTATACCTTTTCCTTTACAAATATGGCATGGATTTTCGCGACAACATAACTATTAATCCTAATGATGAGTATGGCATGGATTTCCGCCATAACCTATACATTCCCTAAGGCATGAATTTTCGCCATAACATATATATTTCTTTACGAGTATGGCATGGATTTATGCCACAACCTATACATTTTCCTTTATGAGTATGGCATGGATTTACGCCATAACCTATACATTGCCTAAGGCATGGATTTTCGCCGTAACATATATATTTCTCTTTTTGAGTATGGCATGGATTTTCGCCATACGAGATATGTTTCTCCCTATGAATATGGCATGGATTTTCGCCATACGGATATGTTTCTCCCTATGAATATGGCATGGATTTTCACCATACAGATATGTTTCTCCCTATGAATATGGCATGGATTTTCGCCATACATATATGTTTGTACCTATGAATATGGCATGGATTTTCGCCATACATATATGTTTCTCCCTATGAATATGGTACGGACTTTCTTCGTAACATATAAATTTCCCCTACGAGTATAGCATATTTTGACATAATATATTTATTTATCCTACAACTATGGCATGGACTTTTGCCAGAAATGTATGGATCTATTTCGCCAAGACATGGTGAGAGCTTATGATAAGCTTGTTAAGCAATGAGTGTTCCATAAAGGTGAACCCGTGCTTGTTCTTCGACGCCCCATTGTCATCACACACAAGACAATAGGGAAATTTGAGCAAAAATGGAAAGGACCGCTTGTTAATGAACAAGTGTATGAGGGTGGTACCTATCAGTCCGTCTATCAACAAGGTTTTCGTCCCAAGCCATCCATTAATGGGAGATACCTAAAGAAGTATTTCGCTTGACCTAGTGTCACTATAACTTCCCCCTCTATCTCCTCTCCCCCTCCTTTTTTCTCTCTCTTTATAAAAAAACATTATAAAATATGGACTCATTGTCCCACATTGAAAAGGCTTTCTCACAATGTTATCAAGTTGTCGGGTGGTTGCCACTAGAGGATATGACCCCGACAGGGAATGTCCCAACTAATTTAACTTGTGCCGAAGCGATCTCAACACAATGTATGTGATCTGCACCAACAATGGATGAAAGGGGCTAGTTGAACTTGTGTCCAAGTTGGTCCTAGAAGTTGTGGGGTTGTTATGCCTTCTATTTACATTCAATACAAGGGAGATGTCAAAACCTCAAGGGAAAATATAGGAAAAGAGCATGAAAGGGCTACCTAGCTTGACAAAAGTCTAGTTTAGTGTGAAGCCACATGCCACCCTATTGAGGTCATAACAAGGGTCCAATAAATAAATAAACCTGCGAGGATTATTAGTCACTAAAGGTGGATGTTACCCTCCAAATTCAAAAGAGGTCCACTCAAGTGAAGAGACAATCAAAATCAAGATGGATACCAATGAAGTAGTCCATCAACATTAAGTCTCCAAGAGTGAAGCAAATGATGTAAGGGCCCAAATCAATCGGAAGGTCAAGTGTCAATAACCAGAAGGCGGAGGGTAGCTATTCACCGTCCTTGGCCAAAAGTAATGGCAAAATAGCACCTTGACAATATCCCCAAAAAAAAAACCTTTCCTCAATACCACAGCCATATCCCTCATCTCTCGCTGGGTGGAGGTAGAAGGCATGAGGCACATGAGCTGAAGGGAGATTTGGTAACGGTTCTTCTAGCCCCTAGAGGTCCTAACGAAGTGTTGATCCTCCATACACCGATATCACGAGGGAGCAGATGCACAAGTCAAAATTGGGTTGACAATCTGGATGCAAAGTAAAACTTATCCTCTGGTGATGATCACTGTCGGCTGCCACATAGCTTGATGATTAGAGGGAAAGCCAATATATTGTTTTTTAAATAAAAAGTAATCAATACATCCGTTATACTTTTATCATGCTTATTCCTCCAATTCAGAGACTGCAACGTGCATGTTCTCTAAGGAAAGTGAAAAGAAAAATCATCAAAAGTTTTTCTTTCTTTCTTTTTTCCTTTCTTCTTTTATTGAAAGAGAGAAAGTTGACTCGAGCTACTAAACGACATATGCTCACCGTGCGTGTCAAATGCACTATAATATCATTGTAGAAATCTTTCCCGTATCTGCGGGCGAAGTGTGTTCATGGTGTTTCGAACACATAAATATATTTCTACATGGAAGCAGTGAAGCAGGCCAACGCGGTGACTGTGGATATTGTGGAAGACATTGAGATTAATGGCTGGCACCTTTACCGCATATGGTCGCATTCGTCTCGATGTGAAGTTCTCATTGGCCGATACTAATATGTTTAGTAACAATGAAACTAATTATTTTGAGGGCAGGTACCATGATATGGTCTAGTCCGTCTTGGCAAGATTCTCATTGGTTGGCACTAATGTATTTAGTCACAATGAAAATAAGAATTATATGCCTATAAACTTGTGTAACAGTTGTGGCATATGTGTTTGCCAGATCTTTGTGTTTTAGTTGGTCATACAAGCACCGACTGAAATTTATCTTTTATATTGGAATTGTGGCATGGTTTTTACGCTACATTATCCTGTGTTTTAGTTGGTCATACAAGCACCGACTAAAATTTATCTTTTATATTGGAATTGTGGCATGGTTTTTACGCTACATTATCCTGTGTTTTAGTTGGTCATGCAAGCACCGACTGAAATTTATATCTTTTTAATCAAAGTGTGGCATGGGTTTTACGCTACATTTATCATGTGTTTAGTTGGTCATGCAAGTACCAACTGAAATTTATCATGCTTATTGGCATTTGTGGCATGGTTTTTTCGCTACATTTATCATGTGTTTTAGTTAGTCATGCAAGTACCGGCTGAAACTTATAAATTTTTTTGTGGCAATCCCGTATTTTAATCAAAATGGTGGCATGGTCTTTCGCCACGACATCTTGTTTCTTTTGTTAACTATTGGATTTTAGTGAGTGGAATTCATAACATTTTCTTTAGTTGTGACTTCCCTCCTTATCCAATTCTGAGATTCCTAAGAGGGTACTGACGGTATCTCAACGAAGAGAAAATAAAAAATGTTGTGCACTTCTGAGCGAGCTCACAACTCGTTAACAGCCCTCTTGTGTTAGCCACGGATGCTATCACAACTCCAGCTACTCACGCACACATTCAAAAAAAAAATCAATCCTTTCACCAAGGCGGGTTCAATCTACTTGACTGGGGGCATCTATCTGACGATGGTACATACAAATCCGCCAAGGCAAAGAGAAAATGACAGACTATTACTCGACTATGATATCTTGATCTGTTTATGATGAATAAACAAGAAATGGCAATTCGGGGAAAGACTAGAGGCCACAAATCACTTATCTACGCTACAAAAAAAAGGAATTGAAATGTCCCTCATGTCTGGAAAGTACATGATGTAAAGAAAGCAAGCAAGGAGCGGACATGCTTAGTAAGTCCCTCATCGTCCTGGTCATTTAATTGAGCGATAGTTTCTTCAATATTTTGGAGCTGCTCTTGGCTCTGGACAGAAAAGGTTTCCAGCTCAGAGGCTAATATAGCCGTCTTTGCCAATCGGTCATTGTGCTGAGATAAGTGACGTGATGCTTCTTCCTTCTTAAGAACCTCCTACGCATGGTCGTCCTCAACCTCCTTGAGTTGAGCGGTCAGTTTCGCTATTTGTGCTCGCAATGCCCGACCATCGGACGAGTACTTCTTCAGCTTTTCATCATGAGAAGTGAGTTGCTTTTCAAGGCCTTCAGTTATTTG
Organism: Chloris gayana; assembly: GCA_031894775.1. Lineage (NCBI taxonomy): Eukaryota > Viridiplantae > Streptophyta > Magnoliopsida > Poales > Poaceae > Chloris > Chloris gayana. The sequence goes on from JAUNZO010001350.1 coordinate 110,947, forward strand.
CACCATCAAGGAGTGCTTGGTAGCTACAGAATGGTTGGACTCCTTGATGGTTTCAGCCTGCTGGTTTAATTGTTCACGCTTTGCAAAAAGATTTGCAGCTAATGAGGCCGGTTCCTTGGAAAGAACTCTCCTCAGAGCATTGAATCCAGCTATCAACTTCTTTATCTCAGGTGATGGTTGTTTGAACCATTCACCCCATAACTTCACATTTGCATCTATCTCCGAGATCACATCGTCTTTATCAAAAGTCCGTGTGCGAATTTTACTCTGGAAACGATCAAGGTCTTTGCGGACATAATCTAGAAAACGTGCTGATAAGACGTCTACACCTGTTGGTAGACACACATGTTGTTGTGCGTCAAACTCGTTATCGCCAGTCTCATCTGTGAGATTGCCGGTTGTGTTTACCCCCATTTTGAGCGTGCTGGCCACCTTCTCAATTTCTGAATATAGCCTCTCAGATTCTGCAACTTCTAGCTTGAGATTCATGGGATTGACTAAAGAGAAAAAGCACATATGCGTGAGAGCATGTACTATAGTATTTTAACCATAAATAAATAAATATAAATATGGAAAGGAAAAAGAAGAAAAGAAGCGACGAGTTACCTGCTTGTTCCATTCTTTTCTTTTTAGGCGCACGAGTCATCCTTGTGGCAAAGAAAGTTGATGTAACAGCTTCTGGCGTGGGGAACATGAACATAGAAAAGAAAGAAGGTTGACTGATCAGATGCTCACCTGATGGTTGTTGACGACGAGAGGTTTATCTTCGACGAAGCAATTGCTTGATCTCGGCGGTGTCCAACGGCGGCCTAGCCAATTATAGAATACAGCTTATCTCTAAACCATAGCTTATTTTATCTTCGACGAAGCAATTGCTTGATCTCGTCGGTGTCCAACGGCGGCCTAGCCAATTATAGAATACAGCTTATCTCTAAACTATAGCTTATGCAAACGCTATTCTGTTCTGGGAGTTCGTATCCCATACGACAATAGAGCCGAGAACGGATTTGGCCCATATTTCATACGTATGCATGTATGCCTGTCTGGAGGCAGTCCGGATGTTCGAGGACAGGAAGAAATATATGTCCCTGAGCCGAATTCCTGCTGCTTCGCGCATTAACTCGGCTCGGCGGGGGGCATTTGTTTGATGATATATTTTTATTCAAATGATTCGAGTGAAGAATATATAGATGTGTGAAGTTTTAATGGGCTTGTGAAGGCATCTTTCACCAGTATTGCCAGCCTAGGCATACATTGCCAAGAGACCAAACAATTGTAGTATACGTATAGCTTATAATGAGCTTAATCACGTGATTAGTGTAATTGGCCGCAGCTGATGGACCGTGATGCACATATAGCTTAGCTGGTGTGGGGTCTGGCCCTGGCCCGTGACACACGATTGCAATGAAGCCGTCCTGTTGGAGATAAAATCATGAGATAAACAGAGGCCACTCATACGGATCAGTGGGCCTTTAGTATATGCCGGTCCTACAACTCGGTGAAGAAGCAAGGACCTGTTCGCACGGGTCGGTGCAGTGTTTAGTCCCGGAGAGGTACGAGCGCAGTTCTATCTCCAACTTAATTAAACGGAAGTTTGTTCAGCGGATCGGACGCGTAAAACAAATTCCCGGCGGCGCGCACGTAGCAGCTGGCTTCCCGTGTCTACCCTAATCCCTGCCTATATAAACAAGCAAAAGCCCTACGTGCTAGTGGTCGAGGCATCAACGCCGCCGCCGCCAGGCTGCTGTTCCAAAAAATACACCAATGCCGCTGCTAGGATAGGCACACGCAATCAAAAGCTGCAGCTCCGCCAGGCTGCACGTTGTCACCGTGATTGAACACCGCAGAAGTCTTAAGTCGAAGATTCAACACCGTTGAAGCGCACGCGCGTGCCGGTCTAGTGGAAGATTAGCTGAAGATTAATCTACACGTAACGTCAAGCAGATAGCCTGTTCTTCCATCTCATCAAGATCAAAGGTGTCTACCGTGGGAGTTTGAAGTGCCGTATGGCCTCCCATGATACACCTAGTTGCATCAAAATCAAAAATGTTGATCTATTGTGGAAGTTTAAAGTGCCGTATGGCATCCCATAATACATCTCATCTCCACAAGACCTAAGATGTCTATTGTGGGAGTTTAAAGTACCGAATGGCCTCCCATGATACATCTATCTCAGCGATACTTCTAAAAGAAGACTAACCAAGAAGGGAGTTTGAAGTGCCGTATGGCCTCCCATGATATATCATAAAGATTTATGGCGCCGAAAGGCTCGACAAATCATAAATACGGGAGATTGAAGTACCGAATGGCCTCCCATGATTATTTCCATAGTTATGACGCCGAAAGGCTCGGCAATTTATAAAGACGGGAGATTGAAGTGCCGAATGGCCTCCCATGATTAGTTCTATATTTATGACGTCGCAAAGCTCGACAATTTATAAAGACGGGAGATTGAAGTGCCGAATGGCCTCCCATGATTATTTCCATATTTAGTGACGCCGAAAGGCTCAACAAAATTCTGCTTACTTCATACGTGAGAGCAGAGTTTACATGTTCTATACGAATATAGTATTTGGTTATGCATTGACAAGACATAAGTCATACTCCACCGACATGTCCATCCTAGACAGATCGAACACATTGTTGCCGGGTACCGATGAGGCAAAGGCGACCCTTTCGTTCGAGTTAATGAAGATTGGCGTATACATGACTGGGCACCGACGAGGCGAAAGTCACCCCTTCATTAATATTTACACCGTCTACATTCGACGTGGCGATGGCATAATGCATGACTGAGTTGGCAATACCAAAGTCATCATCATCATACGCATTTCCACGTGTAGCTTGTATGTGAACGAGCTACACTTCATATGAAGACACGACCATTACACGCAGCTTAATCGGAGGTGTTCTATAGACTCGCTCTATAGATGTAATTAACCGGCCGTGTCCTATAAGGCCCCGGGAATCGGCGAACTACGCAATCTCTCTAGTTAGATATCTCCTTAAGCAATGACGCAGAAGACGAAGGAAGACAAAGTCATGTGAACTGTGTATTTTGTAATATGATTATTAATGAAATATATGGTTCCTCGCTACATGTTTTGTATGTGTACTTTCTCAGCATTTTGTCTTCATTTTGTTTTCACGAACAGGCTCATTAGTCTAAAAAATGAACACTTATCTATCAAAACGGTTTGTCATTAAATTGATGGAAATATTCATAAATAAGTAAGATTCTCTTTAGTGTGACGGTGCTAAATTTTAGTGATCAACACCCCCTTTGTGATTCACCTGACCACGACGAAGCACTAAGTGAGCCTACTGCTCGCTGTCATAATCAGGTTGCTGTCTCTCTTGTACTCACATGTCACCGTACCGTGGTCTGCACAATTTCTCATGCTCGCCTTCACCAAGCGTGGACGTTAAAGAGGCAACCTCTGCGTGTACTCAACCGGAGGCCCCCATATATGAGTGTCGCAACTCTTCTTGGCGCTATGCATGCAGCTTTGTCATCAGTCGAAAAAGTGACCGGCTGTCCGGGTCAAAACAGCTTGACATATTCTGCCCGTGATGCCCCTCTCCCCAGGCCCATAGCTGGTAATTTAGTTACTAGCTCATATGCAAAAATAATATATTTCAGATTGTTCCTTGTAGCTAGCATGTTTACATTTAGATGATCACTCTGGCAGGCTGAGTTGCGTCTTCTTCACATATCTTCAGTAACGTGCAAAACATGGAAATCTTTTTAGGGGCGACAACGAGGGGAGCCATACACTTACATCAGGAAACAACAAAGAACGAGACAGCTTTAGTCCACAACTCTACATATTTTATAATAATCACTGCTGATTTCTCTTATGGGTGAAAAAGTACTATGATGTAGCTCCTCACCCACTCCACCAAATGTACCATATACATAAAATACTTCATTGTGGCCAAGTCCTTCTCCTTCCATTTATCATTCTTTTTCTTTTTCGGTGGGAACAAGAAGGACCGAAGTTTTCTCCTTCCCAGGGATTCTTTTTCTTTTTTAGATGGAAAAGCGATGCAAGGGATACAAACCCCTGTGGAAGCTTATAATCCAATGGGAGTGTTTCCGTCATTCCGTGGTTCAGCAGGGTCACCGGCGGTTGGTGAAATGTGATTTATACATACTGCTCCGGATCTCAGCTCCAACAAAGAGGTTAATTAACAACGGAAAACATAGTCAAAACAGGTGTTGAAAGTATGTGAGTAACCAGCGGTCGTTCAAATAAGCTATATCCTGCAGGTGTGCATCGTTGTCGAGTTGAAAATTGGCAGGGCTACCTTCCTGGCAAAACCTTGAGCTACTCCTCAATCAACAATTAATGCCCCAATTGCAATAATATAAAACTCCGCTTTTCAGGAAGAAAAAAAGGATATGTAGCAAACAATTTACAAATTGCACTACTTTGTCCCCAGGTAAGTTTAACAATTCTAATCACTTAGAGGCGCCACATATATAAAAGGGATAATTCCTTGAGAGCCATTGCAATTCCTTCGAATCCCTTATTTGCCATTGCAAAAGTACATATCCCTTATATGTCATTAGGTTGAAAATTTGTACCCTTGTATGCCATTGAAGTTCACTCCGTTAGAAGGAGACGTTAAATATTTCTCATAATCCGAAACTACCCCTGTGTGTTGTGGGACCAAGTTGGCAGCAAAACCCTAGTCCTCCAACTCCTCTGCTCGGATCGATCCACTCCCGAAACGAAAAAATAAGGAACGAGCAGGGGCGCCGCCACCAGATCCACCAGGGGTTCCGACGCCGGCTCCGGCGCCGCCGCCGCCGTCCCGCAGTAGCCGCCGCCGCCCGTCCCGCAGTAGCCGCCGCAGCCGCCAATCCCGCGGTAGCCACCGCCGCCGCCCGTCCCACGGGGCGCTGCCTCCCGTCCGCAGGGCGCCGCCGTCGCCCGTCCGGCAGAGGTGCCGCCACCGCCCGTCCGGCAGGGGCGCAGCCGTCCCGCGTCCAGCAGGGTGCTGCCGCCCGTCCGCAGGGCGCCGCCGTCCCGCGTCCAGCAGGGCGCTGCCGCCCGTCCGCAGGGCGCTGCCGTCGCCCGTCCGCGAGCGCCACCGTCGCCCGTCCCGCAGGGGTGCCGCCACCGGCCGTCCTGCAAGGGCGCCGCTGTCCGTCCGGCAGGGCGCCGCTGTCCCGCGTCCAGCAGGGGTGCCGCCACCGCCCGTCCCTCGGGGCGCCACCGCCGCCCATCCAGCAGAGGTGCCGCCACTGCCCGTCCCGTAGGGCCGCCGTCACCGCCTGTCCGGCAGGGGGCACCGCTGCCTGTTCCGCAAGGATCTGTCGCCCTCTTCCTCGACCCTCCGGCGCCGCCTCCACAACTCTGCAGCCCTTCCCTGCTTTCTTCTTGAAGGATGGATTTCTCACCACGTAAGATGGACCGTTCCGAGGTTCCTGCAGGGTATGATTCTTCTTCTTGTGATGCATATCTGTTAGTCAAAACAATTGTTAGGGTTTGGAATTGTGTAGCATTTTTAGTAGCTAACTCTAACTCTAAATTTCTGTGTTCATCCACAGGATGGACCCAGATTCAACGTTCAAAATTAAATTGATCACTTCATCTCCGAGTGATAGAAAGGATGCGGGTAAATACACATTCACTAAGTTCGTAGACAAAGACACCACAAACTATAAAGACTTTGTTGATGATTATTACAAGGAGTATCCATGGGGCTTAAATGAAACTTTGCATCTCGGTTACTTTGATGATATTCTGAATTCTTTTGTTGATGTTACAAGTGACCAAACTATGATGGTTATGTTTGGTAAATTTGAGTCCTCAAAGTACATTGAGATGAAGGCATGCATCCTTCCTGTGGCAACAGTCCAAACTGTGACAAATAACACCCAAAATGCCCCATCAAGTATGACTGAAACCATTGTGCATGACATCTCGTCCAACCCGTCCAATGCCAAAGTACCTCCAACGCCATTGCAGCCAGTTATGATTGACACCACCTATCTTGCAAACCCATTTCCTATGTATGAACATGTTGGGGTGGATGAAGAGGGAATGTATGGGGTTGAGGTTGTAGATGTTAGCATCCCTAGTTTAGGTGTGGTTGAGGAGGAACATATCGGTGATGGTGAAGGGAGTAGTGAGAGTGGGAGTGAGAGTGGTGAGAATGAAGATGAAGATAGTAGTGAGGAGGAAGATAGTAGTGAGAGGGAAGAGAGCAACGAGAGAGAATCTATGGCGCCACCTGTTCATGGATATGTAGAGGATTGGGTTGTACGAGATGTTATTCCAGATTTCACACCTCTTGTTGTGTATGACAAAGAGGATCCTCCTATGACCGTGGGCTCTATATATCCTTCCATTGCTGAATTTAAAGTTGCACTCTCACAACATGCTATAAAGCATGAAAGAGAGATCAATATTGAAAAAAGTGATAAGGATAGAGTGAGAGCCTATTGTTCATCTAAGAACAAGGGCTGCCAATGGAGGCTCCATGCCTCTGTTCTACAAGATAATGTCACAGTTCAGGCAAGTTTTTAAATTTTGTTTATTAATTAGATTTGTGCAGTTCTGTTTTTAATTTTTGATTATTAAATACATTTCTGCAGTACTGTTTTTAATTTCTTTTTATTAATTAATTTTGGATCAATGTCTTGTAGGTCAAAGTGAACCCATATGAGCATACTTGTTCTAGCAGACGTAGAAGCAAAAAGATGAAGAATGCAACAAAGTTTTGGGTTTGTGAGTCTGTTTTAGAGTGGATCAGGGAGGACCCATGTGTTGGGGCTAAGGAGCTGCAAAGAAGGATTAAGGACAAGTACAGAATTGAAGTTCCTTACAAAAGAGTTCATGCTGGAAGAGGGTTAGCATTGGACAAGATTTTTGGTAAGTGGCAGGACAGTTTTGATATGCTCTTTAGGTGGAAGGCTGAAGTGCAGAGGAGATGTCCTAATAGTGTGGTGATTATTGACTACCACACTATAAACGAAAAGAGATGTTTCAGCAGGATATTTGTTGCTTTTAAGGCATGTGTAGATGGATTTCTTGGAGGGTGCAGACCATATTTGTCTATTGATAGCACCTTCCTCACAGGTATGTTTAAAGGTCAACTTGCTACAGCATGTGCCATTGATGGACATAATTGGTTGTTCCCAGTTGCTTTTGCTATCATGGAGTGTGAAAGTGGTGATAATTGGAAGTGGTTCATGGAGAGGCTACATGATGTTATTGGTGAACCTGCAGGTTTAGCAATATGTACCGATGCAGGGAAAGGATTAGTTGAAGTGAAATCTGTTTTTAAAACAGCAAAGCATAGAGAGTGTATGAGGCACTTAGTTACAAATTTCAAGAAGAGGTTTCATGGGAAAGTCTATGAAGAGAACTTATGGCTAGCTGCATATGCATGGCAAATTGAGAGGTATGAGGAGCACATGGAGAAGATTAGAGCAAGCAACGCCGAGGTTCAGCCATGGCTTGATAGTCACCATCCCAATCTTTGGATGAGAAGTAAATTTTCCACAATTACAAAGGTTGATTATGTCACAAACAACTTGGCAGAGAGTTTCAATAACTGGATCAGCAAGTATAAGGCTATTCATGTAATAGATTTGGTGGACACACTGAGGCAAATGATATTGATGAAGTTTGAGCAGAGAAGAGTGGTGTCAACAAAGCTTGGTGGGGTAATATTGCCTCATATTATGACTGAACTAACTGCTAAAAGTTTTGACTTGAAGTACGAAATAGTGAGGAATGGTGATGATAGGGCTGAGATATCAGGGAGACAGTGGACATTCACCGGGCGCCTTGAGGAATTTAGACACATAGTTGATATCCATGAGAAGACATGCACATGTAAGGAGTGGCAGCTCAGTGGTAAGCCTTGTTTGCATGCTATTGCTTTCCTAACATCAATTAATGAAGACCTAGAGAACTATGTTGATAAGTACTACTCAGTTGAGAAATTCATTGCAACATATTCTGGGAGGGTTCCATCATGTGTAGATAAGAGTCAATGGCCCAAAAGTGATCATGGATTCTTCATGTACCCACCTCTTTTGAGGAGGGTAGCGGGCAGGCCTAGAACTTTGAGAATCAAGGGATCACATGAACCTGGAGCAAAAAGGAAAGGCACCTCACACCAATGTGCAATATGCAAAGGCTATAAGCATCATTGGAAGAATTGCAGAGAAGGTGATCCAGCAGCCAAGGAGGCACTACAAGCATTGGCAGCCAAGATGAAATTGGAAAAAAGGAGGGCCACAAAGAAAGCAATTGCACAAGCTTTGGCCAGCGTTGGGGGTGCATCTTCTTCGGCTACTACAATGATAAGGTATCCTTAATGTACATACAAAATCAGTAATCCTTCTATTTATGTTGAGTTTACCAATTTCATTGCATTTCTTTGTAGTGCTTGTGGATCCAATGAAATTGAAGCTCCTGGTAATTTGGCAATGGTCATAGCAGTTGCACCAACTCCAAGTGAAGCGGCTGCACCAACTCCAAGTGTACCACCCAAGAGAAAAGTTACATCAAGGAAGGCCAAGAAGAGAAGTGAACTAGGAGAAAAGGAGAAGGAAGGAAGTGCAGCAGCTACATCAGCACCAAAAAAGAAGAAAGAAAGTGTACCAGCAGCAACAACAGCACCAAAAGCGAAGAAAGGAAAGTCAGCGGCAGCAGCACCAAAGAAGAGCAACAGAAGGGCAGCAGCAGAAGCAACAGCACCAAAGAAGAGCAAGAAAAGGGCTGCAGCAAGTCCTTCCACTCCTTCCAAGTGCAAGATAGCACAAGTAGCACCGGACAGTCCCGCCATGGGTACTAGGAGCAAAGTGAAGGAAAAAAGCTTAACTGAGTTGCTAGCATGATGCTTGCTGAATTTGAGAACATGTTGCTTGTATTTTGTGATTTCAGAACCTGTTGCTTGTATTTTGTGATTTCAGAACTTGTTGCTTGTATTTTGTGATATGAGAACCTTAAAACAGCACTGATGCTTGCTGAATTTGCTTGGATGCTATTGGTGTTTGAAAATCTGAAATGGCACTAATCTGAAATTTTGTATTGGCTTCATGTTGCTACTGTTGTCTCAAAATCTGAAATTTTGTATTGGCTTGCTATGATTATTTAACATGTTGTCTTATTGTTGATTATAATTTGTATATATGAAAATGATTATACCAATTATAGATGCTACATGTCAAAATTTCGTATGAATGGCATTGAAGGGATTACAAATTGACTAACATCAGAACACATCTGAATGGCATTGAAGGGATTACAAATTGGAGGTGCAAACTACATCGGGGGCAAAGTGGTCCTTTCACCTAGTCCGTCATGCTCAAACTAACAGCAACTAAACGTCCATGGCATACAAGGGTAACAAATTGCATCCCAATGGCATATACGGCATATGCACTTTTGCGATGGCAAATAAGGGTCTGTGAAGAATTGCAATGGCTCTCGGGTAATTGGCCCTATATAAAATGAAACCCATTACATTCTTGGGTTGGCAGATCGCATTACTACCTAGCTAGTATTGTAACACGATAGTGCATGAGTGTATGATTACCCTTGTTGGTCAAACATCCATACCGCCACCAACTCTTGTTTTCCGTTGTCGATGATAATGGGAAGGGGCAATGCGCATGCCACACACTCATACCGGTAGTGCTACTGCCTCCTCCCATCTTTCTCAGCACGCTTGAGCTAGAAGCTTAGAGCAGTTCCCTCAAGGATCCGTGACATGGCGGAAGCAATGATTCTCTCCGTGGTGTGTGGCATCGTCCGCAAGGCTGGAGATGCGCTTGTGCAGCGCATCACCCGCATGTGGGGCGTCGACGACGACCGCGAGACGTTGGAGCGGCGACGGTGTACGTCCGGTCGTTGCTGGCCGACGCGGAGGTGAAGAGTGAGACCAACCCCGCCGTTAGAACCTGGATGAAGGCGCTCAAGGCCGTCGCCTACAAGGCCGACGACGTCCTCGACGACTTCCGGTATGAGGCGCTGCGTCGTGAAGCTCGAGCCGCCGCTCGGTGACAAGCAAGGTACTGAGCTACTTCACCTCGCACAATAGAATTGTGTTCCGTCATAAAGCATGCATGGAGCTCAAGGCTGTGCTTGACAAGATCGAGGGGCTAGTGTCCGAGATGAACACATTTGGTTTGGTTGAGCGCACGGAGGTGCCTCAAATTCTTTATCGACAGACACATTCAGCATTAGATGAGTCTTCAGAAATCTTTGGTAGAGATGAAGACAGAGAACAGGTGGTGAAGCTATTGTTGGACCAGAAAGATCAACGTAATGTGCAGTTGCTTCCAATCATTGGGATTGGTGGTTTGGGCAAGACAACACTAGCAAAGATGGTGTACAATGACCCCAGGGTTCGAAGCACTTTGAGTTGAAGTTGTGGTACTGTGTGTCCGAAAATTTCGAAGCTACTGTTGTTGTGAGATCTATCATCGAGTTGGCAACAAATGGAAGATGTGACCTGCGTGATAACATTGAGCTCTTGAAGGGAAGACTACATGAAGTCATTGGCCGGAAAAGGTTTCTACTTATTCTCGATGATGTATGGAACGAAGAGCAACATAAGTGGGAGGAGGACTTGAGGCCACTGTTGTGTTCTTCTATCGGTGGATCGGGAAGTATGATAATTGTAACAAGTCGATTGCAACAAGTGGCTTCTATAATGGGCACCCTTCCACACCATGGACTAAAAATAATAAGTGAAGAAGAATCATGGAAATTATTCTCAATTAAAGCATTTGCTAATAATGGAGTGCAAGAGCGAATAGAGTTGGTCTCAATTGGCAAACGTATTGTCAACAAGTGCAAGGGACTACCTCTTGCTTTGAAGACAATGGGTGGCTTGATGAGTTCAAAACAATCAATCCAAGAATGGGAGGCCATTGCAGATTGTAATATTAGTGATACCAACAGAGGCAAAGATGAAGTAATGTCCATATTAAAACTGAGCTACAAGCACTTGTCATCTGAAATGAAGCAATATTTTGCCTTTTGTGCAGTTTTCCCTAAGGACTATGACATGGAGAAGAACATGTTGATCCAACTATGGATAGCAAATGGTTATATTCATGAAGAAGGAGCAATAGATTTGACAGATAAAGGTGAATTTATATTCAATGAGTTGGCTTGGAGATCTTTTCTTCAAGATGTGAATGTGAAAAGATTTCTCCGTGGCAATATATATTATGAGAAAATGGGATGTAAAATGCATGATTTAATGCATGATTTGGCTATAAGTGCCACAGACGAATGTGCAACTTCAATATATTTGAGTCGGGTAAAGGTGCTCCAAAAGAATATCCAGCATGTGCACATGTCAAGTGCGGAATTCGAAGAAATTGGTGGATTACTGAGAGGAACATCATCTCTCCGTACTTTATTAACCCAATCAGAACAAAAAGATCTTAATAGGTTAAAACTGATGTCATTGCGAGCATTGTCTTGTAACAACTTTTCTTTTATTACCCGTAGACAGCTCATGACCCTAGTACATTTACGGTATCTTGATCTTTTTGGATATGACACTATTACATTGCCGAATTCAGTATGTATGATGTACAACTTGCAGACATTGAGGCTTAGTTGTGTCAGGTTAAGGTATTTACCGGAGGGTATGGCAACAATGAGGAAGCTCATCCATATTGATCTTTCATGGTGTATTTCTTTGAAACGGATGCCACCAAATCTTGGTATATTGCGCAATCTTCGCACACTGACAACATTTGTTGCACATAGTAGAGAAGGTTGTGGGATCGAGGAGCTGAAAGACATGCAGGATCTTGGCGATGTGTTGGAACTGAGGAATTTGCGAGAAGCAAAGACTGGATTGAAAGTCAATCTCCATGAGAAAAAGAATATAAATGAGTTATTCTTAACTTGGGGCTCTTTAAATGGCCGCCCAAATAAGAAGGTCAGTGGTAATGAAGAGCAACTTCTCGAGTAACTTGAACCTCACGATAAATTGAAAGTGAGAATTGCTCCGGTGGTCCTCTTTCAAAAGGTTGCACGAATCTTAAAGCGTCCACTTAATTAATTACCAATTTAATCTCAGGGCCTGACCCAACCCAAAACCAGCCCTAGATGTATGGTCTTTTTCCGAGCGCTTCCTTCCATCGCGAGACGAGTTTTTTCTTCCCCGTCACGGCGAGGCGAGGCGGCAGACAATGGACCTCGTAGTGCCATCAATCAATCGACGGCGGCACATTCCTATGTTCCAAAAACATCCTCGCTCACGTGGAGAGTCGTGTTCTTTTTCGCACGATTCAACTTTAGCCGCGGCAGTCATAGGCGGGAGGCAACCTGTGCGGGAGGGAAGAGGTCCTCGCCTCAATGTTGGATGGAACAAGGCGCAGTGAGGTCCACGAACCCCTGGATGAATGGCCGCGCGGCTGAATGGACGCTTAAGAAACAATCGGGTTTGGAGCAAACGCACTTCACATTGCAAACATGGACATACATCCGATGGCAAGGGGGCGTTCTGAAAGGTCTGCTCATAGAATCGATCTCGGTTTTGACACAGAGACATGACACATAACGGGAAAACAGGAACATGGAAAGGATTGCGGATCGGAGGTTGCCGAGTGAGATCTATGAGCTCTCACCATTACCGCCGCCGCCGCCGCCGCCTGACTGGGCATCGAAGAAATTCGCCGCCCGCTCTGGTCGTGAAGGAAATGCCGCAATCGAACAAAAATTAGATCAGTATGATTTCTTCGCCTCTGCCTCCGGGCTGTAACTGGGTTTTGATATGAGTAGGGTAGGGTCGAGCCCTATGATTAATCTGAAAATTAATTATGCTCAACACTTTAAGATTCGTGTAACTTTTGAAAAGAGGACTACCGGAGCAATTCTCATTGAAAGTATTTGGGTTG
>JAUNZO010001351.1:0-10110 GCA_031894775.1 Chloris gayana
GGTGCGGAAAACAGAGTTTTCACAATTTGTCCTGCGCAATAAATGCAAATCACTAGTGGGGCCACCCGAGGTTGAACAAAATTGCGCGCCGGTGTTTCGCGCTCGGATCATTGTGGAACACATTTTCGTACTCCTAGACACTACCGGGTCTGGAAAACACAGATTTCACAACTTGTCCCGGTGCAATATATGCGAGTCACTAGTGGGGCCACCCGAACATGAACAAAATTGTGCGTCGGTGTTTCATGCTGGGATCGTTCCGGAACACATTTTAATACTTATAGACACTACCGGGAGCGGAAAACACAATTTTCACAACTTGTCGCGACGCAATATATGCGGGTCACTAGTTGGACCATCCGAACATGAACAAAATTGTGTGTCGGTGTTTCGCACGTGGATTGTTCCGGAACACATTTTCTAGTCTCCAAGACACTACCGGGTCTGGAAAACACATTTTTCACCACTTGTCCCGACGCAATAAATGCAGGTCACTAGTGGGGCCACCCGAACATAAACAAAATTGTGCGTCGGTGTTTCATGCTGGGATCGTTCCGGAACACATTTTAGGACTTATAGACACTACGGGGAGCGGAAAACACAATTTTCATAACTTGCCCCGACGCAATATATGCGGGTCACCAGCGGGGCCACCCGAACATGAACAAAATTGTGTGTCGGTGTTTCAAACATGGATTGTTCCGGAACACATTTTAGGACATATAGACACTACTAGGAGAGGAAAACAAATTTCAAAACTTGTCCCAACGCAATATATGCGGGTCACTAGTGCGGCCACCCGAACATGAACAAAATTGCAGTCGGTGTTTCGCACATGGATCGGGCCGGAACGCATTTTTGGTCTCCTAGACACCAACGGGTGCGGAAAACCCAGTATTCACAACTTGTCCCGGCGCAATAAATGCAAGTCACTAGTGGTGCCACCCAAAGTTGAACAAAATTGCGCATCGGTGTTTCGCGCTCGGATCGTTGTGGAACACATTTCCATACTCCTAGACACTACCGGGTACGGAAAAACATAGTTTTCACAACTTGTCCCAGTGCAATATATGCGGGTCACTAGTGCGGCCACCCAATGAACAAAATTGTGCGTCGGTGCTTCGCACGTGGACTGTTTCGGAACACATTTTTGGACTCCTAGACACTACCGGATGCGGAAAACCCAGTTTTCACAACTTGTCCCGAGGCAATAAATGCGGGTCACTAGTGGGGCCACCCGAACATGAACAAAATTGAGTGTCGGTGATTCACACATGGATTGTTCCGGAACACATTTAAGGACTTATGGACACTACCGGGAGCGGAAAAAACAATTTTCACAACTTCTCTCGACGCAATATATGCGGGTCACTAGCGGGGCCATCCGAACATGAACAAAATTGTGCGTCGGTGTTTCGCACATGGATTGTTCCGGAACACATTTTCTGGACTCCTAGACACTACCGGGTCTGGAAAACACATTTTTCACAACTTGTCCCGACGCAATAAATGTAGGTCATTAGTGGGGTCACCCGAACATGAACAAAATTATGCGTCGGTGTTTCATGCTCGGGATCGTTCTGGTACACATTTTAGGACTTATAGACACTACGGGTGCGGAAAACACAGTTTTCACAACATGTCCCGGCGCAATAAATGCAAATCACTAGTGGGGCCACCCGAAGTTGAACAAAATTGCGCGCCGGTGTTTCGCACTCGGATCGTTGTGGAACACATTTTCATACTCCTAGACACTACCGGACACGGAAAACACAGTTTTCACAACTTGTCCCGGTGCAATATATGCGGGTCACTAGTGGGGCCACCCGAACATCAATAAAATTGTGCGTCGGTCTTTTGCACGTGGGCTGGAACACATTTTTGGACTCCTAGACACTACATGATGCGGAAAACCCAGTTTTCACAACTTGTCCCGAGGCAATAAATGCAGGTTACTAGTGGGGCCATCCGAACATGAACAAAATTGTGCGTCGGTGTTTCGCACATGGATTGTTCCGGAACACATTTTCTGGACTCCTAGACACTACCGGGTCTGGAAAACACATTTTTCACAACTTGTCCCGACGCAATAAATGTAGGTCATTAGTGGGGTCACCCGAACATGAACAAAATTATGCGTCGGTGTTTCATGCTGGGATCGTTCGGTACACATTTTAGGACTTATAGACACTACGGGTGCGGAAAACACAGTTTTCACAACATGTCCTGGCGCAATAAATGCAAATCACTAGTGGGGCCACCCGAAGTTGAACAAAATTGCGCGCCGGTGTTTCGCGCTCGGATCGTTGGGGAACACATTTTCATACTCCTAGACACTACCGGGTACGGAAAACACAGTTTTCACAACTTGTCCCGGTGCAATATATGCGGGTCACTAGTGGGGCCACCCGAACATCAATAAAATTGTGCGTCGGTCTTTTGCACGTGGGCTGGAACACATTTTTGGACTCCTAGACACTACATGATGCGGAAAACCCAGTTTTCACAACTTGTCCCGAGGCAATAAATGCAGGTCACTAGTGGGGCCATCCGAACATGAACAAAATTGTGCGTCGGTGTTTCGCACATGGATTGTTCCGGAACACATTTTCTGGACTCCTAGACACTACGGGTGCGGAAAACACAGTTTTCACAACATGTCCCGGCGCAATAAATGCAAATCACTAGTGGGGCCACCCGAAGTTGAACAAAATTGCGCGCCGGTGTTTCGCGCTCGGATCGTTGTGGAACACATTTTCATACTCCTAGACACTACCGGGTACGGAAAACACAGTTTTCACAACTTGTCCCGGTGCAATATATGCGGGTCACTAGTGGGGCCACCCGAACAAGAACAAAATTGTGTGTCGCTTCTTTCGCACGTGGACTGTTTTGGAACACATTTTTGGACTCCTAGACACTACTGGATGCGGAAAACCCAGTTTTCACAACTTGTCTCGAGGCAATAAATGCAGGTCATTAGTGGGGCCATCCGAACATGAACAAAATTGTACGTCGGTGTTTCATGCTTGGATCATTCCGGAGCACATTTGAGGACTTATAGACACTACCGGGAGCGGAAAACACAATTTCGACAACTCGTCTCGACGCAATATATACGGGTCACTAGTGGGGCCATTCGAACATGAACAAAACTGTGCGTCGGTGTTTCGCACAAGGGTTGTTCCGGAACACATTTTCTCGACTCCTAGACACTACCGGGTCTGGAAAACACATTTTTCACCACTTGTCCCGACGCAATAAATGCAGGTCACTTGTGTGGCCACCCGAACATGAACAAAATTGTGCGTCGGTGTTTCATGCTCGGGATCGTTCCGGAACACATATTAGGACTTATGAATACTACGGGGAGCGGAAAACACAATTTTCATAACTTGTCCCGACGCAATATATGCGGGTCACTAGCGGGGCCATTCGAACATGAACAAAATTGTGTGTCGGTGTTTCGCACATGGATTGTTCCGAACACATTTTAGGACTTATAGATACTACCAGGAGAGGAAAACACAATTTTCAAAACTTGTCCCAATGCAATATATGCGGGTCACTAGTGGGGCCACCCGAACATAAACAAAATTGCGGTCGGTGTTTCTGCACATGGATTGTTCCGGAACACATTTTCTCGACTCCTAGACACTACCGGGTGCGGAAAACACAGTTTTCACAACTAGTCCCGGTGCAATATATGCGGGTCACTAGTGGGGCTATCCGAACATGAACAAAATTGTGCGTCGGTGTTTCGCACGTGGATTGTTCCGGAACAGATTTTCTAGTCTTCAAGACACTACCGGGTCTGGAAAACACATTTTTCACCACTCCCGCCGCAATAAATGCAGGTCACTAGTGGGGCCACCCGAACATGAACAAAATTGTGTGTCGGTGTTTCATGCTGGGATCGTTCCGGAACACATTTTAGGACTTATAGACACTACGGCGAGCGTAAAACACAATTTTCATAACTTGTCCCGACGCAATATATGCGGGTCACCAGCGGGGCCACCCAAACATGAACAAAATTGCGGTCGGTGTTTCGCACGCAGGATCGGGCCGGAACACATTTTTGGTCTCCTAGACACTACCGGGTGCGGAAAACCCAGTTTTCACAACTTGTCCCGACGCAATATATGCGGATCACTAGCGGGGCCATCCGAACATGAACAAAATTGTGCGTCGTTGTTTCACACACGGATTGTTCCGAAACACATTTTCTCGAGTCCTAGACAGCACCGGGTCTGGAAAACACATTTTTTACCCCTTGTCCCGTCGCAATAAATGCAGGTCACTTGTGGGGCAACCCGAACATGAACAAAATTGTGCGTCGGTGTTTCATGCTGGGATTGTTCCGTAACACATATTAGGACTTATGGACACTACGGGGAGCGGAAAACACAATTTTCACAACTTGTCCCTACGCAATATATGCGGGTCATTAGTGGGCTACCCGAACATGAACAAAATTGTGTGTCGGTGTTTCGCAAATCGATTGTTCCGGAACACATTTTAGGACTTATAGACACTACGGGGAGCGGAAAACACAATTTTCACAACTTGTCGCGACGCAATATATGCGGGTCACTAGTGGGGCCATCCGAACATGAAAAAAATTGTGCGTTGGCCTTTCGCACATGGATCGTGCCGAAACACATTTCTGGACTCCTAGAAACTAACAGGTGGGGAAAACACAGTTTTCACAACTTGTCCCGACGCAATAAATGCAAGTCACCGGTGGGGCCACCCGAAGTTGAACAAAATTGCGCGCCGGTGTTTCGCGCTCGGATCGTTGTGGAACACATTTTCATACTCCTAGACACAATTTTCACAATTTGTCCCAACGCAATATATGCGGGTCACTAGTGGGGCCACCCGAACATGAACAAAATTGTGCGTCGCTTCTTTCGTGCTCGGATTTTTCCGGAAGACATTTTCTCGACTCCTAGACACTACCGGGTGCGGAAAACACAGTTTTCACAACTTGTAACGGTGCAATAAATGCAGGTCACTAGTGGGGCCACCCGAACATGAACAAAATTGTGCGTCGATGTTTCATGCCGGGATCGTTCCCGTACACATTTTAGGACTTATAGACACTACGGGTGCGGAAAACAGAGTTTTCACAATTTGTCCCGCGCAATAAATGCAAATCACTAGTGGGGCCACCCGAGGTTGAACAAAATTGCGCGCCGGTGTTTCGCGCTCGGATCATTGTGGAACACATTTTCGTACTCCTAGACACTACCGGGTCCTGGAAAACACAGATTTCACAACTTGTCCCGGTGCAATATATGCGAGTCACTAGTGGGGCCACCCGAACATGAACAAAATTGTGCGTCGTGTGTTTCATGCTGGGATCGTTCCGGAACACATTTTAGGACTTATAGACACTACCGGGAGCGGAAAACACAATTTTCACAACTTGTCGCGACGCAATATATGCGGGTCACTAGTGGGGCCATCCGAACATGAACAAAATTGTGTGTCGGTGTTTCGCACGTGGATTGTTCCGAACACATTTTCTAGTCTCCAAGACACTACCGGGTCTGGAAAACACATTTTTCACCACTTGTCCCGACGCAATAAATGCAGGTCACTAGTGGGGCCACCCGAACATAAACAAAATTGTGCGTCGGTGTTTCATGCTGGGATCGTTCCGGAATACATTTTGGGACTTATAGACACTACGGGGAGCGGAAAACACAATTTTCATAACTTGCCCCGACGCAATATATGCGGGTCACCAGCGGGGCCACCCGAACATGAACAAAATTGTGTGTCGGTGTTTCAAACATGGATTGTTCCGGAACACATTTTAGGACATATAGACACTACCGGAGAGGAAAACAAATTTCAAAACTTGTCCCAACGCAATATATGCGGGTCACTAGTGCGGCCACCCGAACATGAACAAAATTGCGGTCGGTGTTTCGCACATGGATCGTTCCGGTACACATTTTAGGACTTATAGACACTAGGGGGAGCAGAAAACACAATTTTCACAACTTGTCCCGACGCAATATATGCGGGTGACTAACGGGGCCACCCGAACATGAACAAAATTGTGTCTCGGTATTTCGCACATGGATTGTTCCGGAACACGTTTTATGACATATATTCACTACCGGGAGCGGAAAACACAATTTTCACAACTTGTCCCGACGCAATATATGCGGGTCACTAGTGGGGCACCCGAACATGAACAAAATTGTGCGTCGTTGTTTCGCACATGCATTGTTCCGGAACACATTTTCTGGACTCCTAGACACTACCGGGTGCGGAAAACACAGTTTTCACCACTTGTCCCGACGCAATAAATGCGGGTCACTTGTGGGGCCACCCGAACATGAACAAAATTGCGGTCGGTGTTTCGCACATGGATTGTTCCGGAACACATTTTCTCGACTCCTAGACACTACCGGGTGCGGAAAACACAGTTTTCACAACTACTCCGGTGCAATATATGCGGGTCACTAGTGGGGCCACCCGAACATGAACAAAATTGTGCGTCGCTCTTTCGTGCTCGGATTGTTCCGGAACACATTTTCTCGACTCCTAGACACCACCGGGTGCGGAAAACACAGCTTTCACAACTTGTCCCGGTGCAATAAATGCAGGTCACTAGTGGGGCCACCCGAACATGAACAGAATTGTGCGTCGATGTTTCATTTTGGGATCGTTCCGGTACACATTTTAGGACTTATAGACACTACGGGTGCGGAAAACAGAGTTTTCACAATTTGTCCCGGCGCAATAAATGCAAATCACTAGTGGGGCCACCCGAAGTTGAACAAAATTGCGCGCCGGTGTTTCGCGCTCGGATCATTGTGGAACACATTTTCGTACTCCTAGACACTACCGGGTCTGGAAAACACAGATTTCACAACTTGTCCCGAGTGCAATATATGCGAGTCACTAGTGGGGCCACCCGAACATGAACAAAATTGTGCGTCGGTGTTTCATGCTTGGGATCGTTCCGGAACACATTTTAGGACTTATAGACACTACCGGGAGCGGAAAACACAATTTTCACAACTTGTCGCGACGCAATATATGCGGGTCACTAGTGGGGCCATCCGAACATGAACAAAATTGTGTGTCGGTGTTTCGCACGTGGATTGTTCCGGAACACATTTTCTAGTCTCCAAGACACTACCGGGTCTGGAAAACACATTTTTCACCACTTGTCCCGACGCAATAAATGCAGGTCACTAGTGGGGCCACCCGAACATGAACAAAATGGTGTGTCGGTGTTTCATGCTGGGATCATTACGGAAAACATTTTAGGACTTATGGACACTACGGGGTGCGGAAAACCCAATTTTCACATCTTGTCCCAACGCAATATATGCGGATCACTAGTGGGGCCATCCGAACATGAACAAAATGGTGCGTCGTTGTTTCGCACATGGATGGTTCCGGAACACATTTTACTGGACTCCTAGACACTATCCGGTCTGGAAAACACATTTTTCACCACTTGTTCCGACGCAATAAATGTAGCTCACCGGTGGGGCCACCCGAACATGAACAAAATTGTGCGTTGGTGTTTCATGCTGGGATCGTTCCGGTACACATATTAGGACTTATGGACACTACGGGGAGCGGAAAACACAATTTTCACAACTTGTCTCGACGCAATATATGCGGGTCACTAGTGGGGCCATCCGAACATGAAGAAAATTGTGTGTCGGTGTTTCGCACGTGGATTGTTCCGGAACACATTTTCTAGTCTCCAAGACACTACCGGGTCTGGAAAACACATTTTTCACCACTTGTCCCGACGCAATAAATGCAGGTCACTAGTGGGGCCACCCGAACATGAACAAAATGGTGTGTCGGTGTTTCATGCTGGGATCATTCCGGAACACATTTTAGGACTTATGGACACTACGGGGTGCGGAAAACCCAATTTTCACAACTTGTCCCGACGCAATATATGCGGATCACTAGCGGGGCCATCCGAACATGAACAAAATTGTGCGTCGTTGTTTCGCACATGGATTGTTCCGGAACACATTTTCTGGACTCCTAGACACTACCCGGTCTGGAAAACACATTTTTCACCACTTGTTCCGACGCAATAAATGTAGGTCACCAGGTGGGGCCACCCGAACATGAACAAAATTGTGCGTCGGTGTTTCATGCTGGGATCGTTCCGGTACACATATTAGGACTTATGGACACTACGGGGAGCGGAAAACACAATTTTCACAACTTGTCTCGACGCAATATATGCGGGTCACTAGTGGGGCCATCCGAACATGAACAAAACTGTAGCGTCGGTGTTTCGCACATGGATTGTTCCGGAACACATTTTCTCGACTCCAAGACACTACCGGGTCTGGAAAACACATTTTTTACCACTTGTCCCGACGCAATAAATGCAGGTCACTTGTGGGGCAACCCGAACATGAACAAAATTGTGCGTCGTTGTTTCATGCTCGGGATTGTTCCGGAACACATATTAGGACTTATGGACACTACGGGGAGCGGAAAACACAATTTTCACAACTCGTCCCTACGCAATATATGCGGGTCATTGGCGGGGCCACCCGAACATGAACAAAATTGTGTGTCGGTGTTTCGCACATGGATTGTCCCGGAACACATTTTAGGACTTATAGACACTATGGGGAGCGGAAAACACAATTTTCACAATTTGTCCCAACGCAATATATGCGGGTCACTAGTGGGGCCACCCGAACATGAAAAAAATTGTGCGTCGGTCTTTCGCGGATCGTGCCGAAACACATTTTTGGACTCCTAGGAACTAACGGGTGGGGAAATTACAGTTTTCACAACTTGTCCCAGCGCAATAAATAAAAGTCACTAGTGGGGCCACCCGAAGTTGAACAAAATTGCGCGCCGGTGTTTCGCGCTCGGATCGTTGTGGAACACATTTTCATACTCCTAGACACTACCGGGTCCGGAAAACAGAGATTTCACAACTTGTCCCGGTGCAATATATGCGAGTCACTAGTGGGGCCACCCGAACAAGAACAAAATTGTGCGTCGGTGTTTCGCACGTGGCTTGTTCCGGAACACATTTTTTAGACTCCAAGACACTACCGGGTCTGGAAAACACATTTTTCATCACTTGTCCCGACGCAATAAATGCAGGTCACTAGTGGGGCCACCCGAACATGAACAAAGTTGTGCGTCGGTGTTTCATGCTGGGATCGTTCGGAACACATTTTACGACTTATAGACACTACCGGGAGCGGAAAACACAATTTTCACAACTTGTCGCGACGCAATATATGCGGGTCACTAGTGGGGCCATCCGAACATGAACAAAATTGTGCGTCGGTGTTTCGCACGTGGCTTGTTCCGGAACACATTTTTTAGACTCCAAGACACTACCGGGTCTGGAAAACACATTTTTCACCACTTGTCCCGACGCAATAAATGCAGGTCACTAGTGGGGCCACCCGAACATGAACAAAGTTGTGCGTCGGTGTTTCATGCTGGGATCGTTCCGGAACATATTTTAGGACTTATAGACACAATGGGGAGCGGAAAACACAATTTTCATAACTTGTCCCGAAGCAATATATCCGGGTCACCAGCGGGGCCACCCGAACATGAACGAAATTGTGTGTCGGTGTTTCGCACATGGATTGTTCCGGAGCACATTTGAGGACTTATAGACACTACCGGGAGCGGAAAACACAATTTTAATAACTTGTCTCGACGCAATATATGCGGGTCACTAGTGGGGCCACCCGAACATGAACAAAATTGCGGTCGGTGTTTGGCACATGGATTGTTCGGGAACGCATTTTCTCGACTCCTAAACACTACCGGGTGCAGAAAACACAGTTTTCACAACTAGTCCCGGTGCAATATATGCGGGTCACTAGTGGGGCCACCCGAACATGAACAAAATTGTGCGTCGCTCTTTCGTGCTCGGATTTTTCCGGAAGACATTTTCTCGACTCCTAGACACTACCGGGTGCGGAAAACACAGTTTTCACAACTTGTAACGGTGCAATAAATGCAGGTCACTAGTGGGGCCACCCGAACATGAACAAAATTGTGCGTCGATGTTTCATGCTGGGATCGTTCCGGTACACATTTTAGGACTTATAGACA
>JAUNZO010001352.1:0-15832 GCA_031894775.1 Chloris gayana
GTGCTCACATCCTTTCATGGGATGAAAGAGCTCTCCTCACTTTCATAATAAATATCTAGCCATGTCATCATATTTGTTTTTTTTTTAAAGCAATCATATTTGTTGATGTGACATGCAATTAATTACAAATGAAAAGCCCATTAAGAATGGCTTTAGAGCCTGTAGGGCCGGGGAAATTTAAGGCCTTGCTACTTATTGTGTAAGCAAGCTAGCAAAACCGAAGTTTATGCACTCTTGGCTTGGCCAGGCTACGCCTGCCATTCGGTGAGATGTGCTTAATTTCCTGCAATGTCTGTCATTTTTGCTCAAGTATCTAATAGTGTTGCCGATATTTGGTGGGCTTATCTTGACCCATTAGGTGGATTTCTCATTCCCTCCACCAATTCATTCTTCAAGGAGTAGATGCATTGGGCCTCTCCACGTCCATATGTGCCTCTCCCTCTCAACTCTCAAATCCTTGTATTAATAACGAGAATTCTAATTAGCTCCTAAACTCGCCAGCTCTTGTTTTACACACAGTGATGCGTAAATCTTATTATTTTGAAGCAGCAAAATTTATTAAAAGTTCACACATTCCTTGTATAAAAACCGAATTACATAGAAGAGAGCGGATTTTTGAGTCCATAGTGAAGGGTCATGGTGATGACACTCATCTCTCTTATCCCATGACACTTCCTCCCTTATCTCTCATGTCATGTGAGCAAATTTAATGCTCATGACACTACCATGACACTCCCATTAAAATTGGCCTTACGGTCAAGAAAAGGTGCTTAACATTCTCATCTCTCGTTGATCAAAGGGTGCTTTGCACTGCCACAGGTACAATGTTGTTGTTGTACACAAATCACGTCTCAGACCACCAATAGCAGTGTAGGATTGTTGTTTCTCACGTTTTCTCATGCAAGAGAGAACGACGGGACAAACCAGATAATGAAGTGCGGGTAATAAATGTTGTTGGAGCTTCTTTTACTCTTAGGCTACTCCCAGTGGGAGTTTTATTTTCAATAAATGAGCTGCCATGTAAGCAATTTTGCTGATGTGGCAGGGAATTAATAAGGAGAGAGAAGAAAGGGGTTTCATCTAGATGAAACCATCTCTACACTGTTTCCAAGACATTTCTCTCTTGCATGTGTTACCTAGGAAACAACAAAATGAAACTATGCATTGTATGTGGTATTTCATTCACTCTTGTTGCTTATGTGGCACCTTGGAAACAATGAAATGAAACCCCGTTGGGAGTAGCCTTATGTTTCCTCAAACTAGTAGCCTCCTCCAGTCCTCCTTCATTCAAACTGCAGAAGAAAAGTAGGACGTTGAATTGTTAAAAAGTATGATGAATACGCATACATGTTGCACACGAGCTCACCCACCCAACCGTCCAAGTAGAAATCTTCCGCATTCGTCAAAATAAGATATGTCATGTGTGTGTATGATACACACTGCTTCTGCAGATCAAAACTCAAAATCACTATGTACATTGTCTAACCGACAGATTATTCTGGGAAGATTCGGAGATTCCGTCAATATGGAGGAAGATATTTAGAAAGCAATGAACATTTAGCTTGAAACCCCTTTCGCTTTTCGGTCTTGGTGGTCATGCATGTACCAAGCGATGTTTCTTTTGACAATGGCATCCCTTCCGGCTTCCTGGGCTGTTTCCTTGCTTGCAGGTTTGTTGATTGAAGGCCTAGTTTGTTCGTCATATGCAATCTTCATTCCTTTCACCTTTTACGCTCCTTTTACTGGTGGCCTTGTGATCATGGCCGACAACAAGTGAGATCGAAGGTTCTTTTTCTCTCTATTTTTTTTGAAACAAGTTGTTGCTTGCCTAGTGCTGTAAACATACAGACGGGTCAAATGTGGCCGTTGGTTGTGCGCACATCTAGGAGGTCGTTCAGCTGTTAAACACTGGAACCTTCAACTGGCTCTTCATCCGCCTCAACGGATCAATCGAATTTCCCTTCATCTACTTTACTATTAATACTAGTACTACTAGTGTAACAGAAATGGAGAGGCAAGCAACAACTAAAAGTAGTTCAATACAGAGATAAACTACGTCATTAGTTTACACCGTAACGAATCAACAACTTCTCGGGAAATGACCAGACGAGAATAAGCAAGCATAGCTTTCCTTATTTATTAATCCAGAAGAACGTATATGCTCTCTGCATTATATTTGGAATGTAGACGTATTCCATGCCTCTATCTCTCGATCAATAATCACTCAACTTAAAAGCAATTTCGTAAATACAAAATCATAGTCATAAGTAACTACTTCAAACTATGATGTAATCTGATATGATTTAAATGTTGTGTCACAAAATAGTACTACAATATTGAGAGTGACTGTTAGTCAACTACTTACCATCGGGACATGAGAAGTTGGGGAGGAAAAAAGAAAAAAGAGAGGGTAAAGCAAGGAGAGGAAAACCAAGAAAGACAGAGGGAGAACGTGGCGTCTCGGTGAAGTGGCCGCTGGAGGGCAGCACTTTGTGAGGACAGCAACTAAAGCAACTTAAAATACATCAAATCCTATGTGCGTCATCATTCTCTTGAAGTAGACAAGTTAACCCTTGCTCTAGTTTTCACCACTTTATGTAGCACCGTTTGACCACCTTTCACTTTGTTTATTGCATCCGCTACTGTTCCGAAGCACAATGCCACTTATACTGCGAATGTGCTTACTGCTTCAATCATTCCACCCCATTAGCACAATAATAAATCTATGCCCACTCAATATTGTTTAATTTGTTGATACGATAATGCAAGAGTCCTCTTCGTCTCTGAACATATTTTTTTTTTCCTGGTTTTGCCCCTTGGATACACAAGACAAAATCTGTTCACTCTGACTGAATTTGCCAAATTTTTGTCTAGAGATTACCCAATAATTGCACCAAGAATACTACTGCACCACCAGACTCATCCATCCATGCAGCAAGTTTTAACCTGCAGTATCAAACACCGGAGATGTGAGAGTGTAACACGGTAGCCGATGCTTGTGCATTAGTTTGACACACAAGAAAAGTTAAGACGTTTCGACAACAGGAGTCAACAGACTGGTCGATCGCATATTCGTTGTAGAGCAATGCAAGATTCTTAATTCGATCGGCTATATGCTATAAATACGACGGCCGGGGCAGCATGCATGGATCATCAGTCATCAAGGAAACCAGAGGTAACGCCCGCAGAGGATGGCTGGCGGCGGCGGCGAGCTGAAGGTTCTGAGCGCTCTTGACGCGGCCAAGACGCAGTGGTACCATTTCACGGCGATCGTGGTGGCGGGCATGGGTTTCTTCACGGACGCGTACGACCTCTTCTGCATCTCGCTGGTGACCAAGCTCCTGGGTCGCATCTACTACTACCGTGAGGGCGGCGCGGAGCCGGGTTCGCTGCCGCCGCACGTGGCCGCCGCCGTGAACGGCGTGGCGTTCTGCGGCACCCTGTCGGGGCAGCTCTTCTTTGGCTGGCTGGGCGACAAGCTCGGGCGTAAGAAGGTGTACGGCATGACGCTGCTGCTCATGGTCCTGTGCTCCGTGGCGTCGGGCCTGTCCTTGGGCCACACCCCGAGCGGCGTGATGGCCACGCTGTGCTTCTTCCGGTTCTGGCTCGGCTTCGGCATCGGCGGCGACTACCCCCTGAGCGCGACCATCATGTCGGAGTACGCCAACAAGAGGACCCGGGGCGCCTTCATCGCCGCCGTGTTCGCCATGCAGGGCTTCGGCATCATGGCCGGCGGCCTCGTGGCCACCGTCGTGTCCGCGGCGTTCAGGGCGCGGTTCCCGGCGCCGGCCTACGCCGACGACCCGGTCAGTTCGACGCCGCCGCAGGCCGACCTGGTGTGGCGCCTGATCCTGATGCTGGGCGCGTTGCCTGCGGCGTTGACCTACTACTGGCGCACCAAGATGCCCGAGACGGCGAGGTACACGGCGCTGGTGGCCAAGGACGCCAAGCAGGCGGCCGCAGACATGGCAAAGGTGCTCCGTCATCACGTCACGTGTTCTTCTTCTTCTTCTCAAGGAGATGGTGGTGACGATGGAGAGAGCAGAGAAGCCAACCGCAACCGCTACGGCCTCTTCTCCAAGGAGTTCCTTGGCCGGCACGGGCTGCACCTGCTGGGCACCACCAGCACCTGGTTCCTCCTGGACATCGCCTTCTACAGCCAGAACCTGTTCCAGAAGGACATCTTCAGCGCGGTGGGGTGGATCCCCAAGGCCAGGACCATGGACGCCCTGCAGGAGCTGTTCCGCATCGCCAGGGCGCAGTCGCTCATCGCGCTCTGCGGCACCGTCCCGGGCTACTGGTTCACCGTCTTCCTCATCGACGTCGTCGGCAGGTTCAGGATTCAGCTCGCCGGCTTCGCCATGATGACCGTCTTCATGCTCGGCCTCGCCGTCCCCTACCGCCACTGGACCACCCCCGGCAACCACGCCGGCTTCGTCGTCATGTACGCCTTCACCTTCTTCTTCGCCAACTTCGGGCCCAACGCCACCACCTTCATCGTGCCCGCCGAGATCTTCCCGGCCAGGCTGCGCTCCACGTGCCACGGCATCTCCGCCGCGTCCGGCAAGGCGGGCGCCATCGTGGGCTCCTTGGGGTTCCTGTACCTGGCGCAGAACCAGGACAGGGCCAACACGGACCACGGCTACCCGCCCGGCATCGGCGTGCGCAACTCCCTCTTCCTGCTCGCCGCCTGCAACCTGCTCGGCCTGCTCTTCACCTTCCTCGTCCCCGAGTCCAGGGGCAGGTCGCTCGAGGAGATCTCCGGCGACGCATCGTCCTCCTCACCACCAGCAGAGACTACTAATGTCGTTAACGATGCCGCCTACAACCGCACCGTCCCCGTTTAATCAATATATAGTAGCCACCACATGCAAATGGCTCTTCCTCCTAAATTAATAATCATCGGCCAGAGATCGGGCCCAGTCCAACCTCCAATGTACTTACGCCCTCTCATGTGATATATATGCGATGAAAATGACTTGCTAAACTTGTCCATTAATTCCATATGTTCCAAATTTTTGCAGCTCCATCAAGGTCGCGCCTAAGAGATGCAAAGCTCTCTCTCGGCAACAAGTAGGGGAAAAGGAAAAACCTGCTTGCTTAACACAAAAGGTGAAAAATCAAAGATATACACACAAGGGAGGATCATGCTTGCTCCTCCCGAATATGCCGCTCACCTATCTCCTTTTACCTGCGCAGAGGTTCTCTTTCTGTTGTGCACATGCATGAACAAGCCATATGCAAACACAAAGTGCCTTTTCTGCATGTTCGCTTCGCTATTGCTACTTTCTCTAGTCAACATCAGCTTCTAAGGACAGCTCAACACAGTTGCATATATGTGTCTTATGTAACATCCATGAAATGATTAAGAGCGTAGGACTTGTCCTGATGGCTATTTGATCACCATAAACAAAAGTGATTTCCATGTTTCCTTACAAATAAGATAGTCTTTGTACGTAGCTCGTACCTACAAAAGAGCTGCAAGCTACTCTAGTGCTAGTGTTACATATACTTGATCTAATTAATAAGTATTTGCTTTTGTCCTTCTAGTTCCCAATAGGCAAATACTCTGATGATGGTCAGGTCAGTTCTTTGGACATAAATGAACCACAAGGCAAAGAGCTACCGCTAGCTGCATCTTGATGCCAAAATTACGATGGATCCATCCATCCATGGAACAAAGTACTCCAAGATGCTCATCTGATGGTGGGGCAATCAACCCAGGTGAAGTGCAGTTATGGAGCTCATCCACCATGGGCCTTCACAACCGGACCCAGGCGCACGCATAATTAGTGAACCAGTTGGACACCAATCCATTCATTCATCAATATTGTATCCTACACGTTGCAAAAAGGCGAGAAGCAATAAATCTGTACCGAGAAATGTTAGACTTACTTAAAAGTACTTACAAAATCCTACAAAAGGTTGATGTGTCCGAGAGAAAAAAACAATGTGAAATATAAATTTACCTAAGTTTTATGAGCATAGTTGTAGCATTGCTCACATATGTATACCCGGTTCCAAGATAGACCCGTGCGTGTAGCCAACATTTTGTTATCCACATTCTAGGGGACAATTGCATAAACCACTCCATAAGTCACTTGATTCCACCCTATAAGTTACAGTCATGTTTCAAAAATAGTCCTAATTCGCACATGTTTAATTGATTCAACCCATTTTTATTCATTTCAAGCAGCCCATTTTGTCTCCTTATCAACTTATGACATATATCACAAACATGAGATATGTTGTTAATTAAGACATGAGAAGTATTAAATTGTTACTGCCAGATGTGCCTCATATGCTCTAAATTTGACATCATCCATTGATTATGGTACTAATAAAGCATCTCAGTTGGAGGAAGACCGAGGAGCAAAACTTGAGGTGGCAATCAAGGTGGCGCTCTATAGGGTAGTGTTATTTTCCTCACATCTTATTATTGTAGTCATCACCTTAGTTTCAACTTTGAGTTTAGAAGATATGCGTAATTGTATTTCTAGTCGTTATCTATATTTTACATTAATATTCATTTGGACTTCTTGTTTGAAGGCTTATCGCCAAGGTCTATTCATATCAATATAAGCTTTTAATATTAACTTGTAGCTTATCATAAACTAATGTTACTATATAGGTATAATTTGATGGAATGTGACACTTTTTCTTTAGTTAAAATAATAACGCAGAATTAGGGCTTCCTCCTTAAGATGCACACAATTAAACCTGTAATTCCTGCATGTTTTATCTGAATTTGTGACTCGAAATGCTTAGTGGGATGTACAAATCAAGTTGCACAAGCTTTTGAATGTGTAATGCTATATTTCATAATGTTATGCTTCTCACTGAATTATATTAACTTTTTTACCTAAATTTTTATTTCCTTAGTCAAAACCTCCATCCTACCTTTTTCACCCTGTGTCTTGTGTACAATATATATTTTGATCTCTGCCTCTTTGAAATTTTACTCCAAGCACAATGGAGCTTTACGATAGATCAGGCCTTTTACTTTATCAGTATCACGATATTTTCTACGATGCAAATACGTGCTTGCAGGTTTCTCCACTTCATTTTATTTTCATAATTTTTTGCTCTACTTATATATAACATTTTGTACTTTTGATTAATGTAGATGTATTTTTGCAATTTTGACCTCTTTTTTAATTGTAGATCCACCATGATTGGATCAGTCCGTCCCCATGAATGTCCTTATCATGGCATTGTCAATTCTTCAATCACCGATCCTCCGCATCTAATTCTTCAGACATTTGCTCTTAATTACCTCCATATGCATTTAGGGTAAATAACCTAGATGTGTATATCCTGTATAAAGATATAATGGCTGGTAAGGTGCCATGCGAGGTTCTGATTTTGAAACAAACCGTGAGCACGAACCGCATTGTCTCCCGACTCAGAACACGTGCGTGCATAGATACAACAGGTGTCAGATAAAGAATCGCACCATCCGTCCCTGGTTAACTCCGACCAAGAGACATGGATGACAAGAACGCCTGGTCCAATTGGATGTGGTGGGATTGAGGCTTGCCATTGATTCAACTAATCTTTGATCCTTTGCAGCAGAAAGGATTTTCCATTACGGTGTGTTGAGGACCAGCAAAAAATTGACCTGAAGATTATGCTGCAGCATTTTGAGGGAAGGCAGTTGACGATTTGCTCTAAGCTAAGATTTATTTATTTATTTTGTTGGCTTGGTATGAACATAGAGCTTAACTCTCTCCATTGTTCCATACGGATAGGCCCATGACCCATCTTATAAGTACACCTCACTCAGGCGCCCGCACAGGCAACAATAATTCGTCAAAAAACAGAACAAGCATTTCAAGAGAAAATACAAAAACTTACATAAATACAAATTCTCTGTTTGCTTTTTTTTTATGAAACATCACAACAGACGTAACTTCGGATTACAATAATAGTCATTCCGCCAATCAGCTACTACTAGATAGATAACTCGGGGCTCTGCCATGTACAGAAAAAGCATGGCTAGGCTGTAATCTCCAAGCGGGAGGAGAGGAAAAACAAGGCCTTCCTTCTACATCCAAACAGGACAAGGTGGAAAAAAGGCCTTCCTTCTACCTCCAAACAGGAGAAGGCAAAAAACAAGGCCTAACTTCTAATCAGACAGACCAGCCTTGCTCCTCAAGTGCTCCTTGAAATCCATGATATCACCTTCCCACCTAGTTACTGCCTGGTTCTCACACACCCAGATCTCATGAGCAACCTGGTTGATCAGCCTGAAGTCATGGCTCACCAGTACCAATCCACCATCCCATTCATTCAGTGCCTCGGCCAGCGAGTCGATGGTCTCAATATCAAGATGGTTCGTTGGTTCATCGAGCAGCAACAGTTGTGGCTGCCTATATGCCAACCACGCAAAGATGACACGGCTCCTCTGCCCATCGGAGAGGTTCCTCATTGGCATCACCTGAGCCTTCCCTGACAGGCCAAACTTACCAACTGCAGCTCTCATCCTCTCTTCTTCATTTCCAGGGTATTCCTTCATCATGTACTGCAGGGCCGACATGTCCAGGTCTAGTTTCTCCGCCAGATGCTGATGGAACTGTGCAATGCGCAGATGATTGTGGCGCCTCACCATGCCATCCAATGGAACCAGGTCACCTGTCATCAGCTTCAGAAGAGTGCTCTTCCCTGCACCATTTGGACCAACCAGTGCAATTCTAGAGTCAAGATCGACACCAAAATCAAGTTTCTTGTATAGGATATTATCTGGGGTGTACCCAAACGTGACTTCAACAAACTGCAGCACTGGTGGAGGAAGCTTTCCGACATTTGTAAACCGGAAAACCAGTATTTTGTCCCTGACTACCTTCTCTGTCAAACCACCACGCTCCATCTTCGCTAGAGTTTTTTCCTTGCTTTGAGCCTGACGTGCAAGCTTTGCAGACCCATGACCAAAGCGTGCAATGTACTCCTTCATTGAAGCTATCTGCTCCTGCTCCCATCTGTACTGCTTCATTTGATTCTCTTCAAGCTCAGAGCGGGTTTGAACGTATTGGTCATAATTCCCAGTATAGAACTTGAGCTTCTTGTTCTGCATATGGATGATGTTAGTACACACTCCATTTAGAAAGTCTTGGGAGTGTGATATGACAACAAGTATGCGATCAAACTTCTTTAGAGTCTCCTCCAACCAGACACATGCCTCAAGATCTGCAAATGAAAGAAAATTAATAATGTCAATATTGACTCCCTAAACCAGTGGCTTCAAAAGGCCTGTCTCAGGTCCTCGAGACTTCAATAACTTGTTTCATCACCATACAGATACAAAGGCCATAATAAGGAAACAAAATTGAGATATAAAACCAGTTACACAAATAGGATGCAAACAGCTACATCAGTTGGCATGATGGATGAATGATGATACATTAGACAAGGTAAAGTATATGCAACGGCAACTAACAAGAACAGGACCCTTGGATGAATATCTGTTTTTACTAGAAATCAAGTTGTATCAGTATCAGTGGATCTAATGAGAGACCAACATGAGCATATGAATAGGATGGACATAGAAGCTACAGGTTGCTGTTGTAAATGAATTTTGGACTACCACCTACGTTTATAAATGTGTCATACTCAGGACAGATAATATAGTTTAGACTCTACCAGATTTGTCCTAAACATCATATATTTAAGAATGGAGAGTATTTGGTAGGGATTTTGTTCATCACAATTAACCATTCCTATCTACGAAAAAACTAATTTTCTAATTCAACTCTTGTTTATTTTAGAACATCAGGGACTTACCGAGATGGTTTGTGGGCTCATCAAGCAAAAGGATTGTTGGATTCATGAACAGTGCTCTAGCCAAAGCAATCCTCATTCGCCAACCACCAGAGAAATCTCGAGTTTTTTTCGCCTGCATTTGTTTGTTAAAACCTAAACCAAATAATATCTCAGCAGCACGCTTTTCAGCAGTTGATGCATCAATCGCTTCAAGACGCTCATATACACGATCCAAAGCTTCACCACCACCGTCATCCTAAAAATTGACAGGTTTTCAGTGATGATTCGCAACAAAAGCAAATATGGAGAAGTAGAGGGCATGGAGAGCAGAAGGGCTCAAGAGCTGACCTGTGCGGCCAAAATTTCAGCTTCCTTTTCCAACTTGACTCTTTCTTCATCACAACTTACAACAGCTTGTAGTGCAGACATGTCTGAAGCCTCAATCTCACGGGTGAGATGGTATATGTCCATGTGTTCAGGGATAGGGAGTTCTCTGCAGCCAATTGCTGTGAGAAGAGTAGATTTTCCACAGCCATTTAGGCCAAGCAAACCATAGCGCCTGAGACCAATTAAAACCGTCAATGACATGTCCTAGCAGCAAACTTGGTGGTTACTGAATGGATACAGGTGGCGGCACTATTTCTACCTCCCATAGTTGAGTTCCAACTCAGAATCAACAATAAGGTCATGACCATGAAATGTTAAGGAAAGAGACTCTATCTGCAACATGAGAAATCTTGATTAGGACATTAGTGAATCAATCACTGAACTGAAGCCTTAAATTACTTGTATTAGGATATGGAATATAAAAAAGGCAGTTGAGTCCAAGGGTACAAAAGAAGAACAGTTGAACGGTGTTCATATTAATGGCAGCCACCTGTATTTATATAGTTGCTAGACTATAGTCCTACAAGCCACAGATCAAAAAGTTGTGTGTGGAAAAATAATCGTACATATACAGACAGATTTGGGATAGAAAGGAAAAGGCAGGCCTGAAAACACAAGAAGGCATGCATGGCTATTAGCGCTAGGCGCCACACATCCTTTGGCCTAGACCTAGCAATTCTCTTTTATTTGTTTGTTTCTCTTTTTATTTTTATTGTTATTTTTGGGGGATGGGAAAAGGCTAGGTAGAGCTAATGAAAACCAGCTGCACAATTGGCAGCTTGACCTATAACAATTTGAAATAGAATTTTTTGTTTGCTCTGTATTCAGAAAAGAAAAAAAACTTCTGCCCCCTACGCATTTTCGATCATAAATATTGAAAAAGGAATACTCTAGTGCCTTAGTGCGAGGAAACTGAAGGGTGACCATATTACTAAGTTTTTTCTTTTCTTTTTCGTTTTTGGCGAGGAAGGGTCTTTTCTATTGATGAGATATCGCTGGAGTTAGTGCTAGTGAGCTTGAAATTATTCGGAAACTAATTACTATTAGTTAAACATACTAGTATTAGATAGGGACGGAAGGAAACCGTACGAGGTAGGAATCAGATTGGAGTGGATCCGAGAAGAAGGGAAAGGGGAAGGGGATAAGAGGAGAAGGCTCACATGAATATCACGGGAGAGCGGGTGGGAGGCGAGGACTCCGGTGCAGGTGCGATCGGAGAGATTGAGTGCGGCGATGCCATCGGCCGCAGCTTTCTTTCGGCAGCGGCCGCAGAGGATGAAGAGGAGGTTGCGGGGACCTTGGCTCCCCTCTTGGCGGCGGCGGCGGCCTTCTTCTGCGCGGCCTTCTTCTTGCTGGCGTCGGACACCATGTTGATGTTGATGAGAGGGTAGGGGAGGGCGATGGTCCTTGCTTCTTCCTCTTGAGGGGCGGCAACGGCGAGAAGAAGGATCGAGAGCCACTCACTAGTTGTCCTTCTACTCCAGGAATGTGTTGTGTTGTCCCAGGAGGAGGAAAGGAAAGGACTCTGCTGGAATGTGTGCTCTGCTACGCAACTGCTCTCCTTCTGCCACTTGTCAGGGCTAGCTGGGCCTTCTTCTTTTTCTAAGGACAAGATGGGCCTTTTTTCGTCAATGGCGGTGACCTTTCTGGGCTTCCACCGCTCCTCAAATACTACGAACCGGGCCAGATCAGAAAAGGCATCGTCGTCTCTTCTCAGATGGGCCGCAGGCCTTTCCTCCTCGAATTTTCCTCCTCGTCTCTAGAAACACATGAACAATGAGACTCGTACTGCTGATGGATTAGGTACTACGGACACCAAACATTGAAACATGTCCAGCCATGCTCTACCAATGATGATCATATCTAAATCTGGATCTGGTGAACAAAGCATACCTCATTCATTCTTGAGGATCCATTCCATGAAGATGAACAAACACAGACCCTGATGCATGCATGCATATGGCTTCAGGAACTTGTTGATTGCATCTACTCTACGCACAGCATGATCCATCCATCTGTCTCCCTCCCTTTGGTTTCAATTCAATTAATTTCAGGGTGGTTCCGATGTCTCTTTCAGACGCGATGCAATGTGAGCGATTTTTTTCTGCCCTGCTGGCTTCGTACAACTGCACGAGAGTGGAGGCTCTTGTGATCCGTCGGGACCAGACGCATGCACCAAATCCTTGCCTTTCAGATGATGCCTGAGAGATCCAGCTTCAGCATCTCAGTCAACGGACTACAATAGCATGCTTATTTATTCGGAGAAACAGGATACACGCTGTGAAAAAAGGCGCATAAGTTTCGACGAGAAATAAGGAAGGTACTTGTAGTTAACAACCGCAAATATGCAACTGGAGAAAGAAGGTTTACAGTAAGTAAAGTAACCTGAAACGAATCAAGTGGAGGACTGAAAAGTGCTTATTATTACTTGATGCACGAGAAAGACACAAGGCAGCTAGCGTTCAACAACTAAGAGAAAATAATA
This sequence comes from Chloris gayana, assembly GCA_031894775.1. Classification (NCBI taxonomy): domain Eukaryota; kingdom Viridiplantae; phylum Streptophyta; class Magnoliopsida; order Poales; family Poaceae; genus Chloris; species Chloris gayana. Next base: position 12,632 of record JAUNZO010001352.1, read on the forward strand.
AGGGAAAGTGTGTGAACCTCACATGCAGAGCAGGACCGAGGGCAAAAGGTTAGCAGTCAGATTATAGAATGTTGCTAAATAGATGGGATGTCAGCGACAAATATAATACACGGTAAGTGGGCTCTTAGTGGTGATCGACGCATGCCCCGCAATCAGGCCTTAATCTGTACTCTCTATCGTCCTAGTAAACAACATCATCAATATCTATCTGATACTAATTAACAACAATGGATGTGTCTGGGTTATTCAAGTTTATTTCAGTTAGCGCTCCAAACCTGTTGTCGGATTTTGATCAGAAGCATCAAACTGCCGAGATTCTCCTCTTCGAGAAATCCGGCGCATGATCCATGGACCTGCTCTGCTACTCCTGCTGAACATGATGGTTTGCTTTTAGTCAAAGCCGGCCACGTACGTCATAAGCAGAGTCAATTAAAGGAGTCAAGACATCCTGACGTTTGCTGATGGACAATTAGCTGCAGATATAACAATATTTATTACTGCTATGCGGTATACATTGCACGTTGAAACGCTGTGTCAGCATCACACGGACGGGTGATGCAGATTGACGACGACACAAGGACGGACCGATGGTTCTCTTGTGATTTGGTTTCAGAAAAGAAGGAGTGTTTTGCTTTTCGTGCAGTTGGATGCGATCGAGTTGAGTCGAGGTTATACTTATACATGAAGAGAAGAGAAGGTGGCTTTAAGCCGGAGGAGGCCAGCTGCAAGCAAATTAAAGGCACGGGACAGCAGTAGATGGGCGCAGAGTTAAGTATGTGTTAATGCTAAGCCAGTGAGATTTGATTATGTTGATGCTTGCATTGATTTGATCTGATCTGATCGGATTGTACAAGAACAACCGCAACCTAATAAAGCGAGCGAGCACGGGGATGGACAACTGACGAGCCTTCCATGCTCCATAATACTAGCTAACTTTACACCGCAGAAAAAGGAAAGGAAGAACCGATTGATTGATAAAGAGAATAATCAGCAACCCGTTCAGAATTCGTGTAACATATATAATCTGATGCTCTGTAAATAATCTTGCTACATACAGGTTTCATATCTCTCTCTGAACAATCACTCTTGCTTGAAATCTGAGCAAACATAACCGTCTTGACTCTTGAGAGGGTACAAGCAGATCATCATCATTATATCTTGCCTGAAGAAACATTGAGGCGACGCATCAATAATGGGACTGATTTCGGCTTCCGAGCTGAGCCGTGTCGCGTGTGAAGAACAAACGTGCTGTATGAATCCTGAGAGTCCAACCTTGCACAGTACTGACTGACGCAAGAGAGACTATCTGCGCTGTGAGTGGAGGGCCCCATTCGTTTCCATCCTCTAAAATTTAGATCATTGTCACATCAAAGAGAATCTTACTATTTAAGTAGATCTTTTATTAATTTAATAACAAAATCTATGTCGCGACCCCCTCTAATTTGCGAGACTGAATCTAATAATCCTAATTAATCTATGTTTTGCTACAGTGATGCTACAGTAAACATCTTCTAATAACACCATAATTACCCTCGTTGGATTCGTCTCGTGAATTAGATAGGGTCTACAATTAGTTTCGAGATTAGACTTTATTTAAGTACTCCAAAATGATAAAATTCTCTTTGATTTGACCTCTAAAAATTAGATAGGGAGAAAGGAACAGGCCATAAACAGTCTTGTGAACAACCGACGAGGCATGTGAAATCCAAACAAGTGCCTGTGAGGTCTACGTTTCACACCACCGGTTTTTACCATGTCTTGGCCTCCAAGCCTCCTGTCTCGGCTCACTTATCGATGAGTCAGAGTGACCGACAGGGACAATACGTACTCTACTGTAGTGTCATCAGTCGTAGCGTCCACATTGACCAAGCTAAGGTGTGCATGTGATGATCTACGCGTCGACCATACCCAAAGAACTGAACAAGGAAGGGAGAAAATACTCAAGCCTCCACTAGGTCCACACCACCAATAACAATTAGTACTACTAGTAAGAAAATACCACATCCGGCAGCTGCAGGCACCGACTCAACTGCTGACTTTGGATTCACAACCTTTTGTTATCCTTTAAAAACTGGGCATGAGAATTAAATAATAATGTTGTTTTTTTTATCTTTTCTCTTGTTAAAAGTTGTTGCAGACGAACAACCCTATTGTTGCTTGGACGCAGAGGAGGGTACAACGAACGATTTTTCCTGCTGTGAGTGTGAGTAGAATGGATAGCGATTAATGGAGATTATTGGCTTGCAGCATACGCTTGTCTCATCGTCTGAGGTACTGTCTCTCCTCCTCAGTAAATCCTCCGGCCTCAATAGCATGGCTTTTGCTTGTACCGTAAGGGTCTGTTTGGAACAAAGGAATACAAAACACAGGAATGGAAAAAATACAGGAATGAGAAAAACACAGGATGAGAAAATGAGACAAAACCGTAGGAATCGTAAACAAAGGAATGGTGAACTTTTAATGTTTGGAATACAGGAAATATTTTGAACTGAAACAAGTGGCCGTTACACTTACACTACTTCACTTCACCCACAGTGTATGATGAAGAAAACTTTTGATTGAATAAAGATGTATGCTGTACTCCATGCATTTTACGTGTGATATCTCAATCGGATAAAGATCGGCACATTATGTTCTTTTAACAATTGGATAATAGATGTAAAAAACAATTGGACAATACACCTTCTTTGCACTCAGAACTCAGGCCTAAAAAGGATGATGTATTCTGTGCACTCAGAAGTCAGAACTCATGCCTTGCTCATCCATCTAGTACTAACATCAACGAGATTTGATTGAGAAAAAAAAGATCTAAGCTTAGCACTACCATTGTGCGTGGGGGGCAAATACAAATCGTGCTGGGGAACATAGAAAGAAACAAAGGGTGTTGGGTTGATGGTGGAGGACCAGGCGAAGGTGCCGAAGCAGGTGCTGCGGGAAGAGGATTTGCTTGTCGGAGTTGGATTTCGTCGACTCTGCTTGATATCCAAGGAGCTGCGCCAGATTTGTTGCTATGACGGGAGAGAGGAGAGAGCAGGCTGTAAGTAGAAGGCCGAAGGGCGCGAGCGAGAGAGAGCGACGATTCCCTTAGGTCGGAGTGGATTATTTCGTTCCCGTGAAATGTCATTGCAGCTGTTCCTTTCCTCAGGAACGAAAGGCGACGTTCCTCCATTCCAAACGCGTCAATCAATTCCCTTCCAGAGG